>SNQJ01S0303689.1:0-10235 GCA_010110895.2 Picea sitchensis | reverse complement strand
GAAGAGAGCCAAAACTATCTCAAAATCGGCTTTGGTTCCACCTTTCCTTCAAAAACTGGTGAAGAGTATGCTATGATACCACCTGTCATGAACCTATAGTTTGCCTAAATTTTTCTTTACAAACTTGAGTTTACCCAAGTTTGTTTTGACACCTGAGGTCATGTGACACTACCTTCCCTTGGTTGCAGGGTCTTGACTATCTTGCACCTATGACAACCAAATTATGCCTCTTCACTTAATCTCTACCCATAACTTCTCCTTAAACCAAAATATGCTAATTGAAATTAAGTCCCACTCAACCAATTTTATTCAACAATAGGCACACGTCTAACCACAACCCTTAAAACATCGCAACAATACTTTAATACTTAGCCAATATTTGAAAACTTAGCGAACACATAGCAAATAAAGGAACAGTAACATCTAACAACATAAAGAGTCCACTACACACATGGATAGGTGACACCCAAGGCAGGCGCCTTAAATTTATTATATGAAGATTATTATAAATATACAACAAGAGAGTTGCAGCCTTTTTTCTGCAACTTTGTTATAGATGTACAATGATTGTGAGGCAATATTATCTTCTACCTACTGCCCAAAATACTTTCATAATCCAACCCTTGAAGCAACCATGGGCCTGTGTTCTGTGGATCTTGTCTTCTTTTTCTTCCAATGCAAATTTCCATATCGTGCTAGCCCTAAACTTAGAACAATCGTCGAGCTCCTTTATTTCTAGTGAATGATCAATGGATGATTGATTCCTTGGTATCTTTGAAGAATACACTATTTATACAAGACATACCTTGCACTTGCCTCCTTCTTAGGCATAGTGCAAGCTTATCCAAGCCTAAGTGGACCAAAGTGCCCACATTGCCAACTTCAATTGTTCACAATGGTGCCACTACCCCACACATGACTTATCCATTGACCATCCAATATCCAATGGTGTTGTGCCCAAGGTGCCACACACTCAACAAGTGCATCCAAAGTGACCAAGTGCACCTAGCAAGGGTGTACCCAACAAGTGTGTCCAATGGATGTGTGCTCGACAAATGTGCACCCAATAAGTGCATCCCACAATTTCACTTTGTGGATGCTTGGCCCAAAGGAACTTCTACTATATATCACAACCCCCATGTGTGGAATGCCCAACTCCTTGGGTTTGCATGTAGCCCAAGCACCCTATTTTATAAAAGGAAATCAAGTTCTATATGCCACTTTTTATATCATGCATAGTGCATGTCTATGAATGAGGTTGCTCGTGGAAACCCTCTTTGCCTTTCTTCACCAAGTTCCCTTCCAAACTTCTCTTGGTTTGGCCAGCTAATGTGAGATGCCAAGGTTTGCGGTGAGCCCAGTCTATTAGTAAGGGCGTCCAATGTATCCATGGTGTGCCTTGCCAATGAGCCAAGGCACTCGAAAATTGACTCTTCTAGCCATCAACCATACATCAAGTCTATATGTGCCAGTCAATGACCACCGAGATGATCATGCGACATAGGTTCCCAAAGCCATTCAATGCTAGGGTTACAACTCTCCCTCCATATATATTACATGGGATTCTTGTTACACCATTTACTTTGAATTTATTAAGTTAAGAGGGATCAAAGATTTTACATTGTAATCTTTTTTATGGTGAAGAAAATTGAGGAAAAGTTTGCATTTCGAGCAATTTGATCTTTCTTGGCTTGATAAATTGAGGTTAAGATGGATTTAAGATCACACACACACACACACACACACATGAAAAGTTAATGTAATGTTAGTGTTACACTCACTTGTGATACTTTTACACCATATTGTACATAAAATGTGCTTTCTCAATGCAATAAGGAATGGAGAGGATTGTTTGGCATCAATTTGTGACAACCCTCCAAACTCCATTTTTAGATTAGCAAAGCTTTTGGATCACCTAATACTTCATACAAAAATTGTGAAGGTTATCTGACAAGTTGTTATGAGGGATTTTGCAAGATTGTGGTTAATGCAGACTCTAAAAATATAGAAGTATATGCATAGTGGTTATCCTAAGGCTTATTACCTTTGCCATAATTATGATGTGAAGTTTTAATTAGGATAAGAAAATCTCTCACAATTGATGGTGGCTTATTGAATTGATAAAAGTGGGGAGCTAATATAGCCCCCACCAGGGTTCAAGTCTATTTAAGTGGCATGCTTATGCTTGTGCTTGTGATTGTGGAAGTGCACCCGTACACTCTACAAGGGTTGGGTATAGGTGTGAATCTTGGGAAAATTTGTAGAAATAGATATCCCACTCACCACTACTTCATTGAAAAACAACAAGTTTGGATGATGCTAATGTTTTCCCCTCCAATGCTAAATATGGGCTTGTTAGCCTCATCGTGATAAATGGAAGCATAGTTTGAAACAAAAAAAAAATCACTCTCACAAGTTGCAAACTTGGTGCTAAAATCATTCTCATCTCGTGTTATCATAATATTGAATTGAATTGAAATCCATTGGGTTATGGTCAAGACAAGTTGAAATGATTATAGTGATGCCAACTTCAAAACTTGGCATGCTTGTTCCTCATGCCGACATGGTCTTCCAAGAGAATGCACCCAAGTGCAAGTCCTTGGTAACCATGACATAATATATATTCTTAGTTATGACTCTTAGCTAAAAGGTAACTTACATGCAAAGAAAATATTGTCCAACCAAAAAATAGGGTTTGAATACAAACAAAAAAAAGGTGTGGAAATAAATGAACAATAATTACAAATGACAATATACCAAATCTTCAAATTCTATGAAAAGGAGTGGATGTGATCACTTTGTAGTGCTCCAAGGGTGGCTAAGATTTTCCCCTTGTCACCATGGTTGTGGTTCCCCTTCTACAATTTACCAATGCTCTTGCAATCATCCCACACATTTAATACTGCACCTTGTTGTAGTATTGATATCTTTGAAAATAAGAAACAATTATTTAACAATTCATCTCTCCATCCTTGCAACAATAAAAAGGCTAATGTTCCTCCTCTAGAGATCTATTTTATCCATTTGGGGATAGGTTCCTTAAACTTGCCACTTTCCCCACAAATGGAGGGGGTGGGGGGATGGAGGGACTATGTTGCCTCATCTCTCCCAATCCAGGTTGAAATGCATGTGCTACCCAACCCTTGAAAGGGTAATCTCCAACTAATCATGGGACCACCCTTCCTGTCAAAATGAGGTTGACATTCCCATGTTTAGAGGCATTGTTGTAGGTCTTCATATCTCTTTACAAGTGTAGGGATGCCCTCATGAGTAAAAGGAATTTAGGGTTCCAATTTCCAAGCTCAACCTTCTAGTATTCAACCCCATAGAAGATCATCTCAGCTCCCATGGGTTGATTGGAAACTTTAATAATTTTTTGCCAACGTTGACTGGCTACACCCTTGGATCTCAAGATCATGGAATTTGCTTGGGGATACTTTCATCCATCCTTGTGCCAAAGGATTATTCATTGTTGGTTTTTCAAAAGTCAGTGACAATGAAAATGCGATGAAAAATATGTTGGGTATGTATTATATTATTTGCACGACCAAACCCAATGTTTGCGTTGTGTTGGGCGCACGAGGGGGGTCACAGGGGGGCGGGAGCCCCCAATTTTGTTTTTGGGCAGTTTTTGCATTCGTCTTTAGTAGTTTTTTAGCACATGGTTTTCGCCAATGGTTTTCTGATTCTTATTAACGAATTAGGGTTGTTGACTAATCTGGGTCAATGTATTAGGGGTTTTGGATGCCACAGGATCCTATATCTATATTGTATTGTAAATAATGAAAATGTATGATGAATAAAGGATTAGAGGTGCGGCTCTAAACATGTTGTTGGTTATCCCGATTTAGGTTTCCAAGGTAAAATATTTGTGTAATGTGTGTTATTATATCTTTTCTATTTTTATTAAGAATATATTTGTAGTAATTAATTGTAAAAGGTTAAAACCTACATTTGGTATCAAAGCAGTTATTGGCTTCATGGGGACTCCTTTGTGGTCAAGGGTTTGGCTCAGGTCTGTGATAAACCTTGTTACAGTGGGAGCTCTATGGTATTGATTCTTGCGGTGAAAAGAAATGGCGAGTAGTTCAAAAATAGAGATCGAGAAATTTAATGAGCAAAGTTTTGAGTTGTGGAAGCTCAAGATGGAAGATATATTGGTGGACAAAGATCAATGGATTGTTGTGGATCCAGGTACTGCACCTACAAGAATGTCAGCATAAGATTGGGAAAAGTTGGATTAAAAGGCAAAGAACACAATCTAGTTGTGTCTCTTAGATTTAGTATTACTGAATGTGTCAGGGGAAGCTACAACCAAGGCATTATGGGATAAGTTAGGGGATTTTTATTAGTCTAAGTCCTTAGTAAACAATTTTTTCCTACGAAAGAAGTTGTACAACTTGAGGATGAAAGATGGAGACTCGGTGACAGAGCATATGAATGCCTTCAATACTATGGTAAGTCAATTATTGTCTATTGATATTAAGATTTCTGATGAAGATAAGTGTATTAGTTTATTGTGCTCTTTACTAGACTCGGGGGATAGTTTGGTTGTACCCATAGGTAGTAATGCAACAAAATTAAGCTTCGATGATTTGGTCTAATCCTTCTTGTTGGAGGAGATGAGGCAAAAAAACATTGAAGGACAGATCACATATGCCTTATTTGCAAGAGGACGCTCCCATGAAAGAAATAGATCTAAGTCCTCAAGTGGGAGATCTAAATCTAGGGGAAGATATAAATCTCCTGGAAAATTTGTAAAGGTATGTTGGAGATGTGGAAAAGAAGGGCATTACAAGAAACAATGTAGATCCACAAGTGTTGAGAGAGGGAAGGGATCTGATGATGATCTTTCTACAAAAGAAAAAACCTCGACGAACGAAGGAGGGGATGTGTACTTGGCTTCTTCAAGCACACATGCAGATCATGAAGCATGCTTGGTTGACTCAGGTGTATCCTTTCACATGACTCCCCATAGGGAGTGGTTTTGCGATTATGAAAGGTTGATGGAGGTGATGTTTTTCTAGGAGATGACTCGACAACCAAAATTGTAGGACGAGGAAAATTCGAGTTGAAGCTCGTGGATGGTAGGATTAGAAAACTCCCTAGTGTTCTAAACATCCCAAGATTGACCAAAAATTTGATTTTTGTAAGGAAGATGGACGATGTAAGTGTAAAAGTAGTGTTTGAAAAGGGAACCTGCAGGATGGTTCGAGGAGAAATGGTGTTGTTGAAGGGAGTTTGGTTTGGACCTATGTATAACCTACAAGGAAGCACTATTAGTGACAGGTGCAATAGTTCCATTGTTCCTGAGATTGGAGCTGAAGAAGGAAAAAATCCTACAGTCTCTGGAGAAAAGACTATGTTGTGGCATCAAAGACTGGGGAATATCAGAGAGAAGGGCCTTCGAGTACTACATGGTAAAGGTATGGCCAATTTCTCTTTGGATTTTGATTTATGTGAACATTTCTTATATGAGAAGTAGAATCGTGTAAGATTCTGCTATGGTGCTAAGAGGACATAGGGAATTTTACAGTTGGTGCATAGTGATGTGTTTGGACCTGTGTTGGTTCCATCACTAGGTATATTTGTGTACTATGTCTCATTCGTAAATGACTTCTTGAGGAATACATGGATTTATTTCCCTGGGAAGAGACCTGAAGTATTTGACAAATTCAAAGAGTTTAAGGCTCATGTGGAGAATCATAGAGAGAAGATATTTAAGGTGTTGAGGATGGGTAACGGTGGAGAATTTTGTGGAAATGAATTTGAAGAATTTTATAAGAAGTGTGATATATCAAGGTAGACAACTACTTCATACACACCTCGGTAGAATGGAATTGCAAAAAGGATGAACATGACGCTGATGGAAAAAGCAAGGAGCATGCTCAATGGTGTCAGGTTAGGACAAGAATTTTGGGCAAAGGAAGTGGGTACTACATGTTACCAAGTCAATCGATCACCCTCGTCAACACTGGATGACAAGATTCCACATGAGGTATGGACTGGTAGGAAACCCTCTCTTACACATCTTAGGGTATTTGGTTGTGATGCCTATGTTCACGTTCCAAAGGAAAACAAAAGTAAGATGGATAAAAAGGTTGAAAATGTATCTTTATTAAGCTATACATATGGTCTAAAATGTTATAAGCTTTGGAACCCAGAAACCAAGAAGGTAGTGTATAGTCGAGATGTGGTATTTAGAGAAATCAAAGATGTTGTCAAACAGGAAGTCCTACCAAGTGAGGAAGAACCAAAGAAAATAGAGTTTGAATTGAAGGATAATGAATCAAACTCTACATAAAAACAAGAATCAGAAGAGAAGAACCTCATACTTCGGTCTTGAGGAGATCGGTTCGAGAAAGAAGGCAACTAGAAAGATATACTCCACCTGATTTTCATTCAAATTTTGCTTTGTTTATTATTGATGATGATCCTAGAAATGTTGAGGAGGAAATGGATTCAGAGGATGGAAAACTATGGAAAAAAGCCATGGTTGAAGAAATGGCAGCCTTGGACAAGAATGAGGCTTGGGATCTAGTGGAGTTTTCGATTGGAAGAAATCTCATTGGTAGAAAACAGGTGTTTAAGAAGAGGTTGAATGCAAAAGGCAAAGTGCATAAATACAAAGCTCGATTAGTAGCAAAAGGTTATTCCTAGGTAGAGGGAATTGACTTTGGTGAAATTTTTTCTCCTGTTGCCAAGTCAACTTCTATTAGATTTATTTTATTTGTTGTTGTTGCTTTTGATTTTGAAGTAGAACAGATGGATGTGAAGACAACATTCCTGCATGGGGATCTGAAAGAATAAATCCACATGAAGCAACCATAAGACTTTGTAGTGAAAGGAAAGAAAGAGCTGGTATGAGGGCTGAAAAAGTCCTTGTATGGGTTAAAGCAATCACCAAGGACGTGGTATCAAGAATTTGATACTTATATGTTGGGACTTGGCTTCACAAGGAGCAAAGTCGATCACTATGTGTATTTCAAATTAGTTGGTGATCATCTTATTTATTTGGTCTTATATGTGGATAATTTGTTGCTAATAGGAAACAACAAAGAGATTATCCAAGATGTGAAAACTTAGTTGGCCTCTAAATTTTACATGAAGAATCTTGGTGCTGCAAATTTCATTTTGGGCATCGAAATTAAAAGAGATCGAGAAAACAAGAAACTCTGGTTAAATAAGAGGAAACATGTTGACACAATATTGAAGAGGTTTAATATGCAGGAATGTTAACCGGTTAGGGTTCCTATATTCTTGTAGGTGTAAAGTTATCTGCAGATCAATGTCCCAAGTCATAAGAAGAGGAAGAGGACATGTTTTGTGTTCCATATGCTAGTGCAATTGGCAATTTGATGTATGCAATGGTTCGTACTAGACTGGATATTACACATGTAGTGGGAGTTTTGAGCAGTTATATGTCAAAACTAGGGAAGGAGCATTGGACAACAGTAAAGAGGATTTTCAGGTATTTGTGTGGTATTATTCGTTATGGATTATGCTATCAATGAAGACCAGGATAGGATAGAGTGTTGGATATACATGGGTTTGTTGATGCAGTCTGGGATGGAGATTTGGATCACAGAAGATCTACAAGTGGGTGTGTGTTTAACCTATTTGGAGGAGCAATCCGTTGGATGAGCAAAAGACAGGTTGTAGTGGCACTGTCAACTACAGAAGCCGAGTACATGGCAAAACTCATGCAAGAAAAAGGAAGCATTATGGTTGTAGATATCATGTTCAAGCATTGGGTTGGTACAACAAGTTATACGGATGGATTGGGGATGCTTTCATCCATCCTCGTGCCAAATGATTCTTCATTATTGGTTTTTCAAAAGTTGGTGACAATGAAAAGGTGATAGAAAATAGCCCCTAGTTCTAGAGGAGCATTGTTATCTATGCAAGGATTTTTGTTGAGGTGTCTCTTAGCTCTAGCCATCTAAGGGAAATCTCATGGATGTGGAAGGTGTTATCTAGACTCAAATGCTATACTATGAGCAAGTGGCTTTCATGTGCAAATTTTGCTTTGAGACTAGTTACTTGGTTGTTCTTAACCCGATCAAATTTATAAGGATGCTCTCTCAAACTCTTTCATAAAAAATAAGAAAAAGGATCACAATTCTAGCTAGATGATTAGAGCATAACAACATCATCTTGTCATTGAAGTATCTCATTGGGAAGACCATACTTTTGTGGGTAAATTCAAATGATTATGTGGAACATTTAAAGGAGACTTTTTATACGAAGTTGATGTGGACCATCAACATATTATTTTTTTAAGGTAAATAACTAGAATACCAACCTTTGTTATTATAGCTTATGGAAATATTCAAGTATCCATTTGGTCTTGAGATTATGGGGATGATTGGTGGGTTTAGGGATGCCTTCAACTTCAAACCCGTGTCAATTTTTAAGGATGCAATAAAAAAAACTCTGCAAATCCAAATGCTTTGAAACCTTCTCCTATGCATAATGCTTATATAGTGGAGCATGATGAAGAGGTGGAGATGGTGGAGATCATAACACTAGAAGTAACCCATATACATTCACTATATGAAAAATATTTGACTATTTATAGACTTAATGGGTATTAGCCTCCTATATTAACATTGTTTCATTGGATTCACTCAGCTTGGACAAATAAATGTGAGGTATCTTTGTGCTCCAAAGGATTTTTTATTGTTTAGTTCTATGATTATGCTAATTATCAACAAGTGTTTTAGGAAGGTTCATGGTTTTGAAATGTGTGGGACTTTTTATAACTCTTTGGTTCCCTAAATTTGATCCTAACACCATGTTAGTTACTAGAATGCCAATTTGGGTTCATCTTTCCAATTTTCTATTACATTTTTGGTATTTATCAATTTTTGAGGATATTGGGAATTCTTTGGGCACTTACATAGAATCAAATCTTGAGAGAGTTGTAGCGGGTTTATGCGCATACACACACATCTGTGTTGAGGTAGACCTTAGTAAGGGTCTTTTGGACATAATGATTCTCAAAGGGATGAATTTTAAATATAGGTATTGGATTATGAGAATACAATGTTCAAGGGTAGGATATGTCATCCTCCGTAACATTTACAAACTACTTGCCCCCATGCTCGAGATCATCCTCCTAGAAAAAAAGAACCAAATAAAAACCAAAGAGATAGAATTTTTCGAAGGAATTGAGTTCGAATACTAACATTGATTAAAATGAGGTAAATTAAGACTCACAAGTGCAGATTGGGAATTCACTCTTTTCTCGGGTGATAGAGTAGAGGAAATGGATATAGGACTTTCCACCTCAAGGAAGGTCATTGTAGTTAATGGTCCTTTTAGGTGGAACAAAGAGAAATAATGAAACTTCACACCTAATTCACATAAGGAACTAGTTCCTTCTAGGAACTTTGATGTCACTCCTTTCAACTCATAGTAATCACTCCTTCCAACTCATAGTTAGTTATTGTGGCACCTACTTCAACGGGAGTAACAAGAAGTCAAAATGAAGAAAGGAAAAAAGGGAAATATCAAGGATTATTTTATAGTGGGAAATAAAGGAAATGTATATTATTAATGAAATTTTAATTCTATAAGTGCAATATGCACTGAAGTACTCTTGTAAGTGCAGTATGTACCTACACTTGCTTATATTTATAAATTTTTTTCACGCAGGAAAAGCAGTTTCGTTGTTATTCATTATTGAATCAAGAGAAACTTTCTATTACATTGGGGTCTATCTAGAAGTATAGACTGTATCTCTTAACATCCTTGATGTCGATCTTTGGCTACCTTATATATACTTTCAGTTCTTCATTCCATACAAAAATTAGCAGGATTCAACTGCATACATGTTCAAATTATAAATATCCAAATTGTACTTCATTGTCCAAAAGGAAAATACATAAAAGGTTGGAGTACTTTAGAAGATATAGAGTCGATCTACATTGATCATAGATCCCATGTAGGATTCCTCAAAATGCAACCAGCCTATAGGAGCAGTCATAACTTTTTTGGAAAGCGAATCTACCTCAGAATTGAATTTCCTGTGGACATGCATGGATTTGATCCCAATGAAATGGCCTCTAAGAATTAGGATCTTCGTCTTCCATGAGTTGAGGGATAAAATTTCCAACTTTGTTTTATCAACAAACCAGTCCAAAACTACTTTAGAATCTCCTGCAACCATTAAATGATCTATTCAGAGTCTTTTAGCAAAAAAGAGGAGGCCCCAAATTCCCAAGACCTCT
>SNQJ01S0303688.1:0-10235 GCA_010110895.2 Picea sitchensis | reverse complement strand
ACTCTTCTTATTTCTTGTACATATCTTGTTTGCATAGTCTCTGTACATATCTTGTATATCTATCTCTTAGAAGATAATATGTTCCAAGAAGAACTATACTTATGGAAGAACAACAAGATAAGGATTGTTATCATTATACAAGTCAGATAATACACATGAAAGGATGAAATACATCAAAAAAATCATGTGGAAGCTATTACAAGATAAGCCAAAATCAGAATCAATCATGAAGAAACTTAGAAGAAGCAAAGAAAGAAAGAAGTCAAAAATCAAGAGAAAATTTGAGAAAGACTTATGACGTTTTATAGAAGACAATAAGATGGAACAACCAGTCATTAAGAATCACAAGATTACCATCCTGATATGAACTCACTAAAAGCAATCAAGCAGAGGAACTAGAAGTTGTGATGAAGAACAATGTATATATGAAAGCATTGCAAGATCCAAAACTAGAGGTTCTCCCAGATGGAGGGAGAAGACTATGACAATTACTTGTTCTAGTAAACCAGACATACCTCTACATGAGTCTTTATATCATCCGCAATATCCATGGGTTGGAATTCTACATCAGATGAATGCAAAGAATGTTCTCCAGAGCAATTGAACAAAGAGAATATGAAGAGAAACCTCAAGACTTTGAGGCATACCAGAAAGACACCCTTGTATGTAGATGGAAAAAGATAACTTGGTGGAGAACCTCCAGTGCACAACAGAAGCATGGTGAAGATTTTCTATAATAGAGATATTGTATGAAGATGATTACTTAGAAGATTAGATATCATGGTGACAGAAGAAGTGCCACATGGATATGTTCCATTTTTCCAACAATGATATACTTTATTGATCAAAGCTACATGAAGCCTTCAGAGAAGACCAGTGTTCCAGACCAAAGTACATTTGAAATCAAGCATTACATTATCCGTGATGAAGTCCAGAAAGGAGAAAGTGGTTCTCCAATACATATCTCCATAGATGAGCAGATAAGAAGACATTTTGATAAAGCTTCTGTTTAAGATGAAAGAGTTTGCGTACTCAAGCTGGAGCTCATGGAGATGACTTCCTTATTGAAAAAGGAAGAGATGACTCCCAGGTTGGGAGGGAACACTCATGTATTATTGATTGATGGAAACATTTTCAGTTCGAAAAATGGTCCAGGATGAGTAGATTCTTTCCAGTTCGAAAAGTGGATTGATATTTCTGATAGACATACATTTTCCAGTTAGGAAAATGGTCTAGATTGCTGATGTACCATATACAACGAATTCCCATTGTGGTTAACATGGGGAGTGGTCTAGGGCAGTCTCTCTTCTTGAGGGTTACTCAATAATACTAGCCTGCCTCATCGGACAACGATTTCTCATTGTGGTTAACATGAGGAATTGTCTGTTTTGGAGGTTGGTGCATGACAAACATTTCCTCTTGTGGTTAACATGGAAAATGGTCCAGACAATCATTCCTTAGGGCAGATTCATTCTCTCCAGGTAGCACTTTGTTTAGTGTTGGAGGAATGGCCCACGGTGGGAAATGGTCCAAGTTCAACAATCAGGGACAGACATTCCTTAGGGCAGACTCATTCTCTCCAGGTTACACTTTGTTTAGTGTCGGAGGATTGGCCCAGGGTGGGGAATGGTCCAGGCTCAGAAATCAAGACAATTATTCTTCCTTTCTTGAGAAGAATAGTCCAGATAGCTCATAATTGATGTTTTACCTTATGAGGGCATATGATCTTCCAATATCTCACAAATGCGAGTGGAAGAATGACCCAGATGATTCAGTTTATATCATAACATTGTTTCTGTGCAGGTTGATATCAGATGATTGTTATGAAGACCGCATGTCTCTAGACAATAGATGTATACTATTGTGGTGGATGTGTTCCACTGTTTGATCAAGTATCTGTGTGGTACTTGGTGTGGTAGTGTACCACTAGATTGTAGTTGTGTCCTAATATGGGTAGACACAGTTGTGTTCTATTGAATGATATTGTTCTGATTGCCTTGAAGACTATCAACAATGTTGAAAATAATTATCATCCAGATGAATGATGAGCGAAGATTTCCTAGACAGAGAATGATTCAGAACATTTACTCTTCTATATTAGAAGAATGGATCTTGTATCACTCTGTGGAGTGAGTATCATGTATGATTACTTAGATAGAGTATGGTTTCGAGAGATGATGCAGGTGATGACACTGATAGTGCTCATGACCTAGTCATGAGACAGTCTATACAACTATATTGATGCTACTGGGTGAATGGTATGTTTGTGCTCAAGACCATTACCTGTAATACCTCCGTAGCTAGGAGGGAGTGTTGATATTATGGTAGCTATGGGAGGTATTTACCTCCATGTGTAAACTTGACGAGAATAGGATATTCCGGGAAGCAAGAAGAAACCCTAATGAGTTGGCTAATAACCCTAGAAGACTTGTCGGCTCAAGAAGATAAATTGTATTAGGCTATTAGCCTCCAAGAGAAGAAGTCATCCAGAAGAAATAATATATACTGAATAGACAGATACCCAGAATGAGAAGTCAACCCAGGCAGTTAGCCAGAATTACTATAAATACAGGAGGCCAGTCTTCATTCTGGCAGGCAGTCTCAGAATTGCATAGAAGCACTTATGCGCACTGCAGTGCCCAATTTTGTGCGCATGTTTGGAGGAGAGCTACCATTGTAGCTGCTGCAACTAGCAGATCACCTTTGTCTTTGGACTATCTCTTGGTTAGGGTTTAGACTATCTGATCAGCTCTTGTTGGTGCGCTGTCCTTGGGGAAAGGTGCACTACCTTTTGTTTGGATATATAACCTAGGGTTTTCTTCTAGAGTGATTCTCTGTTAAGGTTAAGGTGCTCGGAGGATGGATTTGGCCTATGGTTGGGTGACAAAAGCGATATTTTCAATGGTAAAACAAGCACATCCATTATATTCTAACATGAATATATTTGTCTGCATGCTTGACCACCGGGGTTATTCGAAGCTCAACCTTCTTCAGTAGTTAATAACCCCCCCCTTTACCAGTTGGTTTATACCATAAAACATCTTTTTATCAAACCCATCTAATAAAAGAAAAGACAAAAAAGAGAACGTTTAAACTGAAGGTGGAACTTTCATAAGAAGATATCCTATCAATCACTACATAAAGCCCATCGATAAATTGTCCAGATCGAAATATCTGGAGAACCAATCCACCATCAAACATTGTAGAGTCTAATTGGGTCTCAGTGGTGGGTTTGGTTCCTACTGTTGAGTTTAAGGGATTTAGGAACCCTCAACAGAATTGATGCTAGAAGGAGGGCATGTGAATGAATGGCTAACAATATTTCTAATATAATATTCTGCATAGCCTACAGATTCAAAACAACCCACATGCATGGATAGTCATGCTCAAGACAACCCACACACACTGAGTACTCCTGAAACGAGTAACTCACCCCAGAAAGAGGAAGAACGTCTATTCCCTGAAATACCTTACACTCTCCCTCACGAGGAGTTGAACTAGTTCAGAAGAATCACAAGATATTACACCCGACAAATTGGATCATTACGCCTAGCTCTGCTACTTCCTCGTAGAAAAAAAGTAAGAAGACCAGTAGTCGACACCCCAGACCAGGTTTGTTTTCACACCGTAGAAGACTTGATAGATTTTTCCCTCAATGATATTGAACATCCCCTTAATCTGTTCCCGAAACACCAGCTAGTAACTACTTTGAGCTCAACAATTTTGAATCTGACGAGGAAGGGTTTAACTCAGATCGCTCAGCTTCAGAGTTAGACAAAATGGAGGATAACAATGATCATAATGAAGAAAGGGGAAACACACTTGAAAAAAATCAACCTTGGTTGGCCATAGATTCTCTGGAAATCCCCAGATTGGTACATAACCTCCCTCGACATCCATAAAAGTTACTCCCCAAATTTGACCCCGAAACCTCAGGATAGCCTGAAGACCATATTAAAAAGTTCATACTAGTTATTATACTGATGAATGTCCAACATGAAGACATAGTATGCATGATTTTTCCCTATACCTTTGAGAATTCAACCTCCACTTGGTATTTTAACTTGTCTGTAGGGTCCATAACTAGTTGGACGAAGTTTTAGAAATATTTTTTAGACAAATTTGTAGAAGAAACCACTACAAGAGCTTTAATGGTTGAACTTTTCTCTGCCACCATGAGTTCAGAAGGAAATGTTAAATACTTCAATCAACGATTTACCACTATCCTGAAAAAATTTGAACCTGAAGCTAAACCGAATTAGGAGTTGCAAATTGAGGTATATGCTAACACTTTCCTTGCTTCTATTTCCATGTTTGTAAAAAGGGTTGTCAAGCATACCCTAGCTGAAAAATTCGAGGAAGCCAAAACAATTGAATTCCAAATGAAGGAAGAGGGCCAGATCTCACTAGTTAAGAAGGAATCTCAACCTCCACCCAAGAGAGGACTCTTGTTGAATAGACCCTAGGGAAACAAACTAAACAAGGTCCCAAAAAGGGAAGTGGAGACATATAATACCTACAACAGATGATAAAGAAATTGTCAAATGAAATCGTAGACATGAAAAGAAGTTCAAGGGAAGGAAACCAAGGCCAAAGGCTTTATAAAACCTTTTTTAAAAGAAACCCACCATTCAAAGCAATTGAACCTCCCCCAATCAACTTAAAAATCGACCTGGGAAATGTAGCATCCGACTCTTTCTGTACCTATCATCAAGAGAAACATTCCAAAAGAGACTGTCCACAATGGGTGCATGCCATGAATTTGATGGCCAATCAGTTCCTAGACGAATTTTCCCTTACCAAACAATCAAGCGACTCAACAGTGAATATTCTCAATCAGAAAGAATTTGATCCACCAGAAGAAACATCCATGCTACTGTGGGATCCTGGCTTTCCAATTCCTTGCGATGATGTATTTGAGGTTCAAGAACCACCCACTGAGGTTTTGGCTATGCAAATGCGAATTAGGGGTCAACCGGTTTCAAATGACCTTACCATTGTTTAAACCTCGAGAGGAAAACAAACAGTCGATCACCTGAAAGCACCTTTTCCCCCCCAAATAAATCCCATAAACATCCACACATCAAAATCACCCAAGCTAGACTACAACATAGTAGAAGACTTAAAAATATTGAAGGCTAATGTGTCGGTCATGGACATGTGTATAATTCCCCAGCAAAGGACTTTCTGCTACAAGCCTTGAAGTCAGTAGAAACCCTTATAACAAGCACTGACCAAGGGGAAAATCCAGCTCCCACAGATCTAAAAAATAAACCAAATGTGAACGCTTTCTCTGTAGATAAAAAAGGAAAGCCTTTCGTCCCACCTTTCCTTTTAACGTTTGAATTCTTCAACAAAAACCTCCATAATTGTTTAGTTGACTCAGGGGCATCCTCTAATGTCATGCCATTATCTATCTACAAGAAATTAAACGCAGTCCCACTCAATAGTGATAAACACATTATACTACTAGACAAAACTCAGGTAACAGTTATTGGAGAACTCAAGGATGTCATGATCAGAATGGCTACACACCTGAAATTTGTTTAACTGATTGACATCATTGTAGTGGATATACCAGAAGCTTATGTACTGCTACTTAGTCAAGATTGGTCTGAAAAGTTGAATGCATACTTTAGCATGGACTGGGCTGTTGGCCCTTGACCAAGTTTTGAGGAACACTTGGTCATATTTGACCATTTTTTGACTTCGACAACTTGTCAAAGATGGTGCACCAGGCGAAGAAGAGATCACAGGATCTCGGTCCACTTTTGGGCCCTCTTAGGGTTTTGGGATAATGTAATGGGTATGGGATGTCGGCCCATTGATTTACCCATGTTTAGTCCTATTTTGTAAAGTATAAATAGGTATTTAGGAAATGTAAGAGAGGGAGAAATAAGCTAAGTCCTATTAAAGGCTTTGTGTATACTGTATGAATGACTTGTAGAGCTGAGTGAAAGTGCTGTAAGTGATGAGTGCACAAATTGTAAGAAGACTTTGTGCTAGATCTACTCGGGGAAGGAGGATCTGATGAGGTGCACGTAGATCTCCTATTCTATGAGGAGTACAAGTTTGAGCTCTGTGTTGTAACCAGATTGACCAAAGCTAATAAATAAGAAGAAGACTTTGTGGATGTAGCTCCAGGGTGGGGGTGAACCATGATAAACCTGTGTGTTGTGCTTGGTGTCTCGACCTAATGTGTTTGCATCTTCCCATGTGTTTTTCTTTGATATGATTATGCTATGTGCTTTGCTATGATATACTTAGATAGACATACTTTGCTTTATGCTTCTTAGATGTATGGGTGTAGATCTGACATATATGAAAGTGCTAAGTGCTAAGTTTTAGAATAATAGATCTATGTCCCAGCTAAGGTTGTAGACACCTGAGTCTTGCAACCACCCCTACCTCTACCTCGGGTGAGACTTCATTTGCTTTGTAGGTGTTTCCGAAAGGGCCGGTAGTTAGGGTTTTGTTGGTGCACTGTTGAAGCGTTGAACTCCGGGTCTACCCCCGTGCCAACAAATGGTTCTGTTGTCGGGATGTGAAACTGTGATTGCTGGGAACTGAGGAAGAATAAACTTTGTGCAAAAGGAAGCTCTGTGTGTAGATCTGTTGCCCTAGTGAGTATCTTTTTACATGACCTGTGAAGCTTTGTGCCAGGAAGAAGGTCAGATTTGAAGAAAGGAAGATCCAATCCGAAGAAAAGAAGTGAGATTTGAATGCTTTTGCTCTAAGAAAAGTAAAAGTGGAAATTTATGAAAGAAAGAGGTTAGATCTGAAGAAAAGAGGTAAGATCTGTAAGCTATGTGCTCTAATAAAGGTAAGAATAGTCAAAAGTTCTTAGATTTGGAAGCTTTGTGCTCTGTAGAAGTGATATAAGTGATTTTTTTTGGTTTCTAGAGCATGGATCTAGGTATGTTTGATAGATTCTGCCCTAGCTTAAAAACTAGGGCATTAATAGATGAAAGAAAGTTTGATATGAATAGATCTGATAAGTATAATGATAGATATGTTATACCTATGCATAGAAAGAATTTTTGGATTAACAAATAGATGCAGGATCCTAGAAAGAAATTTTTGCAGGCTAGCCATTATGATCCTAGCGCGCAGTACAAGAAGAGTTGGGGATCATTGAAGAGAAAGAGAGGATTAACTCTTTGTTACAGTTGCAAAAGACCAAGACATCTTGCTAAGGAATGCCATGGGAGAAAACCTAGTTGCCTCTGTTGTAAGGCTATGGACCATGAAGTACTGGATTTCCCTAGAATGATTGCTAGACTTGAAAAATTGAATATAGAGCAAGGGAAAGAGACTAAGATTATAGAAGAACCCTAGCAAGAATCAAATAAATTATTAATAAAGATTAAAGAAACCCCAAATGAACATAAAGATGCCAGTTTGTCAGAGATATTCAAAGAAAAGGAGAAAATCGAAGTAAGAATAGGAGACTTTGACATCGACTGTGCTCTAGATGAGGGAACACAGATGAACATTATGACAGAAAGTACTTGGGAAACCTTATGAAGGCCTACTATGGTTCCTTCACTAGGAAGAATAGGTTTGTTTAAAGGAAAAATGGTAACCCTATGTGGCAGAATTACCCAGATAGTTATGAGTACCAATGGAGCTTCGACAAAGGAAGAGTTCAAAATCATTAGATTTATTGAGGACCATGCCCCATTTCCAGCTTTGATAGGCAAGATCTGGATTGAAAAAGACCAAATCCGGAGAAAAGAAGAAAAGGAAGCCCTAGAACAGAAAAAGGAAGAACTCATGGAGTTTATGGCTAGAAGGATCGCCTACTTGGTGGAGGAACAAGAGAACAGATCTCAATTGTTGAACACCAGGAACCTGTATGTCGAAGCTATAAGAGCGTTAGAGGAGCCACAGAAGACCAAAATACCTAATCCATATGAGGAAGGAGTATTACCCTTGGATCTGAAGAAAGAACCTCAGTAGCGTGAAGTGACTATGTCGAGAGAAGATAAGACTCAGAATGGAAAAAGGATGACCGAGACAAAGCTCACAGGGAAGAAGGCTAGGAAGCTAAGTAAGAAGAGAGCCAAGATTGAAAAGTTACAGAAGGTCCTGGAGGAAACTTTGCAGAAGGAAAAATCACAAGAATTGATCTTCGTCGAGATATTAGAACAACAACATATGCCACTTTGTCGAGGCGAAACCATATAGTCGTTGGAACGATATAGCCATTCGACTTCTGCCTCGCACAGACATAAAATCATTTATGGATCGCCACTAGACCATTAGACCGCGCCATAACAGACATAACATAATTTAATGCAACCTCATACCCATTGCAAGAAGACCATTACTAAGTTTCCCTACTTAGTCTGTCGCACCACGCACCGAGAATGCTTTTTTCTAAGTGAGAATTTGAGCCTGAAACCTGAGATTACTTCAGCCTGTGATGATTTCCTTGTTCCCATATTGTTCACTGTAGTCTCTGAATTCATTTTGCACCCAAGCTAGTTGACCCAAACTTGTATGTCGGACAAGCTCAGCACTGCTGAGAAAGTAGTTGAAGAAGTTTTGATTGAATTAATGACTGAGAGAGTCATGTCAGAGCGAGGATTATCTACAAGAGTCCAAGCATCGTCAACGAGAGGACCCCAGGCCTCCCCTTCCACTACTCACGCCGGTCCATTCTGGCCGACCGATGAGAAACGAACCAAGCACAGGGATGACATCGCAAATGCCAGGATTATTCCATGCATTCTACCTACTTACTTACCACCTCTAAGTGGTTCCATCAACCGTGATAGTGTACCTCGCGACTTCGAGTACACTTTGATCACCGTGTACCTTCCAAAAGGGGTGCACATAGTTCATGCTGACCAGGATAAGCTCGCAACACTAAAATTTAGTGATTTTAACCTTGGAGATCATAAAGTTTACAACATGTTAGCCTCGCATAAGTACTTAACCATGACCAAAGTAAATAATTCTAAGATTGTCCCGCAGTCATGGACCCAAAACCTCACGCAGTCGACACTGCACTTTGTCAGACACCAGGAAGTCAACGCATGGGTCAAGTTGCTACTGTCCTGCTACCATGGAGGATAATTATGGTTGGACCGCCGCATCACTGTGGATTCGACCTTGATACATCGGATCACAGGCCTTAGTATGCAAGGCCCTAAGCCATAGGAATTTTACCCTGGAAATACCTCAGACTGAGCACTAGCATAGAGGATAAAAGAAACTTATGGCGATGTTGAGAAAGGCACGCGAGGCTACAAGGTAGCCTCTATCTAGAGTGGCACAATGCACCTTGCCTGTTAGCTGATCGCGGGCAAGCTAGTTCACAAGAACAAACCAACACAAGTGACTAGATTCCTAGTCGACCTTACAGGGAAGTGCGCCGAGGGACTACATATGAACTGGGTGCAGTACCTTGTAAACCAGTTAGAGCTTGATTGTAGAGAAGCGCAAGACCAAGGGTACGTGTTCCACTTTAGTTGGTTGCTCATACTAATCGCTTTCATTGCATGGGAGCTACCAAAAGGTGCTACTTTTCCGGAGATCGAACCCTTCGAACCACTGGCCATGAAGTTCTGTACGCTGTGGTACTCCAGCTACATGAACAAGCGGTGGCAATCCAATGTCATCTTCCATGCCTATTACAATCAATTAAAGAATGCAATCCAGTCTACACTGCGCTCACCCCCAAAACACTTCATAAGTTTAGAACTTTGATAAAATTCAGCGTAGACTGCCACTTCACCTATATCACAGTGCGCACTGATGAGCACAAACAACAACTCCAGTTGTACTACAAGTTGACAGAAGAAGACTTGGAGCAGAGTACCAAGGAATGGTCGGTGGACCTCCTTGTTGTAGCAGACCCCGCAGAAATGTCTGACGTGGAAAGCCCTGAAACTATGCCGGATACACCTGGACCAAGAAAGACTAAGAAGGATGATGAAGTTCAAGATGTCCATATCACATCCACAAAGACTACTTCGATCTCACCTGTTCAGGGAGGTGATGGTGAAGAACTAGGTGGCACAGAAGTTCAGCAAAACAAAGGCGAGGTTACTCTGCCTAGAGAGGAGGAGGATCCCACTAAGAAAAGGAAGATTACCCCACCAAAGCCCTCATCCCAAAAGAAAACTAAGGCCACCCGAACTACGTTTAAGACTACCCTCACACTGGATGACTTCGACTTCTTAATCGTTGTGCTGAATGATGCTTCACTAGAGATCGTAGAAAAG
>SNQJ01S0303687.1:0-10235 GCA_010110895.2 Picea sitchensis | reverse complement strand
TAGGATTTGATTGAATTTTCTTAGATTAGAGTTAGATGCCTACTCTTGCATATATTTTGTTGGCATCATCACAAGCTTATGAGAATCCCTGGTTGATAATTAAATGAAACCAATTTAAGCAATTGAATTGCCCCAACAGTCACTATCGTCACAATTGCGACGATAATGACCTAAAAATATTTCTTTTCCAATTATTTATTTTAGGTCATTTTCAACTGTCAATTATTATGGTCAAATTTCGTCGCAAGCGCGACAGGAAAACTACAGTCATCGCAAGAAGTTTAGGTCATTTTCAATGGTCAATTTTAAGGTAAATTAGTATGATCAAAGTTTGTCGCAAGAGCGATGGGCAAGCTACAGTCGTCTCTCTTGCGACAAACTTTGAACATACTAATTTAGTCAAACTGTTGGCTTCGAGATAGCGACGATTACGGGGTGGATTTAGAAAAAATGAACTTTTTCTATTACATGTTGCGACGAAAGAGTACTTTCTTCGAAAGTGGTCGTTGCAAATTTTTCAAAATGTAGTAGTGTGTAGATCATGTACATACTCATACACCTCTACACATCCCATATACGCTTGTAGAAATTCCAATGAGACATGAGACTTGTGCTTTATCTCCTACTCTTGCTAAATGTCCAAATGGTTATAAAACCCCTACTCTACATCCTATACCTGTAAAAGTCCCAGATAGATACAAGCCTTTGGTTTTGCCTCCTATTCTCCATGACCTCCTTGCCAATTACAACAATAATCTACCCATGTTTGATGGAGAAAATGTGAATATCACTGATAAAAATCACATCCAGAGTCTTGAGGATTTTATTGATTTGTTTAAGGTGGAAGAATATGATGTCTATATCAAGATGTTTTCCCTATCATTGCAAGTTAAAGTTTAAATTTGGTTTAAGAATCTTCCATCTGCAAGCATTAGCAATTTTCATCAATTTACACAACTTTTCCTAGATAGATGGGTGATCATGGGAAATGTCTTTCTCATCCTAGAAGAGTATGGCCACTTGAAAAGATAGGTGGGGGAGACAGTGCAACATTTTTCAGCTAGGTTCAATAAGGTGTATCATTCAATACATGCTGATATAAGGCCACCCCTAGGATTAGCTCACTTACATTTTGCAGATGCCTTTGATCCTAAGATGGCATTCCAATCAAGAGAAAGGAACAATGCAACCCTTGAAGAAATGCAAAAGATTGCAGTTAATGTGGAAGCTAACCTGTTGAATAGAAAGGAAAAGTTAAAAGAAATGATGAAGGATAAAACAAAAAAGGAACATATGACATCTTCAGAAGTGAAACTATATGTTTTGGCAAACACTGTTAAAGAGATGATGCAGAATATTAGTACAAAAGATGAACTTTTTGTTCAAAGATCACATGTTTCATTAATTCCAGAGAAGACAAGGATCCATGTATCCAAGCATTTTTCATCTCATCCTCAGTATCCTAAACCACCAAATGATTATTTCATGTACTCAATTCACAACATAGCCAAAGATGAAGTTCAAAATCAGACGATGGTGGAACAATCTCCTGAGATGATGCGCATGTTTGATGACCTTGCATATATAGATGATTTTCCCAGATATGATCATCAGGATGATGAGTATATGGTTGAGGTTGAGGATTATTTTTTATAGTAACCAACACTATATTCATGGTAATGAGAAGCCTAGTTATCACAATACAAAAATGGCCATCAAACTATGCATACCAAGCAAGATTGCAAGGAGGAAATTGCAAAAAAATTTCAAGTAAAAGAAAAATGCCTACCCCTATGTTTTTCTTCATTCCTGAGAGAACATTGCAAGCATATTGTAAATATAAAGGATGAGGAATGTTCTAATGGATCAGTTGAGGAAAACATGGATGATACAAAACCTTTGTCAGATCCAGAAGTTTGGTTCCTAAGTCAACGTCAAATCTCAGAGTCTAAAACAGATGATGAACTGATCCAGTTTGATTTGTTGCCCTTATGCTTTAATTCATTTCAGATTGTGAAATGGAATCTTGGTCACATTGTGGTTGATGATCATGGGATAAATCATGAGGTTTTAGTAGAACCAATGTTGTAGCCATCTAAAGCACTACATGACCCAATAACTGATATGTTGGATGGTTTATGTTTTCAAAGTCAATTTTGATTTACCCGTAATGATTTTAAAAGTTTCTATGATATGGATATGATCAGAAAGTCTGCTCAATTGTCTTTTTCAACAAAAGTATCATTACAAATCTCATAAGATAAAGTGAAAATGTGTCCCGAGTTGTTTGGAGACACAGAGAGCACATGTGTAGTAATGGGTCATGAAATTGAATTGACTAAGTCGGAATACCCAGAAATAGGTTAAGTCTATATTGACCCAGTGGTTACCTATATGGAGAAAATGTTCATCAAGCCACAATACATTTCCAGCATTTGTGTTGTCTGTCAGGTTTATCAAGCTCCCTGTAATGAACATTAGGATGGATATTTCTATCAAATACCATTAACAAATTTGTTTATGAGTTGGGCGAAAAACAATGAAAGGGCCAAGGTATCAGATACAATATCTGATTGGTTATATTGGATATTCCATATTGATTAAGGTCATGCATTCTAATGTTTAGGATAGGATATATGTACATAAATAAGATCGTCAGATCAACATATTTTCAATTATCAGATTTATAGTATGCAAATAAGCTTGATGGGCAAGCATGTGGTCTATTTTAATTTTGTTTTACTTCAAAAACTCAATCAAAGTCAGAATGAATAATTAACTACTTTCTAGTCACTAAGTTGCAAGATAGGTCAAGATACAAGTTGTGGTATTAGCCCAATGGATAAGGCATTGATTTACGAATCAGAAGATCTGATATTCTTGACACCTCCTCAGGAGTTGTCATCCCCAATTGGAGCCTATGTTAGGGTCCTGTAATATAGTCATTTTTTCTCCAGTTATCTATTTGGGAATTGTTCTAATCAGGTTGAGGTTCTTTCATGATAAGGTTCTCAGGGGTAATGGTCTAGTGGTATATCCAATAGTTCAAATAGATATCCAGGTTAAATGTTGATTAAATGCCTTTTATATGAGTTAAATTGAAGTGTTTTTGACCTCTTGGTGAAGAAACAAAGAAAGGGAAACAACAAAAAACGCATAAAATGTTTTTATCCTAAGTTTGGAAGTGATATGAAAACTTTGGCGCTTTGTGTTAAAAGGTGCACTAATATTAGTGGTTGATCAATGCACTCTCAGATCGATGGTCAACAATGAATATCAGACCCCCCCAACCTTTTTTCCTTTAACGCTTGGGGGGGGTCTGATTTGGTGGTTTTTGAGGCATGGGCCCCTCATAATGTGCCAATCTCACGTTTACTCAAACCCCCCTCACTCCTTACTGCTTACTGCCAACCCCGCCTCTAGGTAAACCACCAAACCACTCATCCATACCATCTCCACACTCCACCGCCACACTCCACTACCCTGCCAACACGTCACCCTCCACTCACCGATCATACATCACATCCGATATGCCCGTTGGCCAATCAATGTCACCAACCATGATTGTTACCTATCCAACTTACCATTCGCTCCATAATAGACACCTCGCTCCACCATTTAACTCCATTCTTGCACCATTCCCGCATTCTCATACTTTTTCCCACTCACTTCCACATACACCTGTATCCCTACACGTCACTTCCTGCTTACCCATACCACATAGAATCTTGTATCCACTCTTCCCATGTTCTCACATGAAACTTTCTCCCATGTCATCCTATATGTAAGCATCATCCTCATCTCAAAACTGTTTTCGACCAGTCATTTTCAGAGTATTTCTTCTCAGAATGAACCAAGGAAAATGGATTCCTTAATGATCTCGAAGGCTTCAAGAACAATTTTATAGTTATGAATCGTCCTCAATATAAGGATAGTAGTCATCAGATAGTTATTTCTACTTTTACCCTTTCAGTAGTAAAAATCAAATATATTGTAATAGACTCAAGATATATGGGTCTATTTTGGGATGAGATCAGATCTCTATTTTGATATATCATTAATTAGGTATTTTTAGAAATATCTAGAAGCAGTTAAGGAAGATATTTTATCGCCTAGTCTGTAGGATCTGAATGTAATGGAAAATTATAAAATATAGAATGCAATATAGCATAGAGGTTGGACCTGAAGGGAGAGATGGTAGTGAAAAATTACCATTCATTATAAATACTGTTAGGATGGTTTCAAGTGACTCATTTTGATGAATACAAAGACATTTATGCTTCAAGATTCATGTGTCATTGTTATGTGGTGAAGTGTTCCCTTATGTAATATGTTTTCTCTCTGGTTTCACATTATGTTATCTTTCTTTATTGTTTATAAGAAGATTATGTTCAAGATTTGTTTCAAACATCATGTTCTGGATTTAAACAATATTCATGTTTTTGTTCTAAAGTTGGAATGTAGAATTCAAATAATCTCTTCTCTACATTTGAAGTGAACCCTAATCTATTCCTCCTTTCCCATCTCACAAACTGTAAGGATCCACTAACATGATTACCTTTCCTTGTCACATATTGTCTTAGTTATTCATTCATTTAATCATCTTTGACGTTTTGAATCCATTTAGCCCGATGGCCCTTTTTTGTTGTCTCAACCAAAAACTCAAAAAACAAACCTTATATCCTCATAACTAGCATAATATCCCATCCAAACAAAGTTAAATCATATAGAGAGATCCCTCTTTGAGTCTTATAGGGCTAGATCCTTGACTCCAAGTGGTTTTGTGGTTACCTCTACCAATTTCTCCCTCATCCTAAGAAATTACTGAGTGATAACATGTGGATTAGAAGGATGAAAATAGTTTTTTAAAGCAACTCATAGAGCCTCCATGGATTCATTTCTCAGTAAAATAGTGCGACCACTATAGGATTCTTGTGACAAATCTCATCAGTGAAGTTTATTTTCTCTGTTGTCAAATTTGTTTTCTACACTCTAAATTATTTTGAGACAAAAGGATAGAATTGGTTTAAATGCACCCTTTGTCTGTGGATTAGAATATTTTCTATGTTTTCCTTTGAAGATTAAACTTAGAATTCTCAATTTCTCTATGTTTATTTGCATTTCTTAATCTGTTCAATCTCTCCCATGCATTAAATATTGAATATCCAGTGGATTTTCCTACCTTTCCCTTCCATATTATCCTATTATGACCTGGATTTGATCCATTATGATATATGACTCCATTGCCCAATTATGTTTCCCTTTTTGATCCAACCAAACCAATTTAAAAACCAAACCTTGTAATTTCTAACTAGCCTAAAATTCCCAACAAACAAATCTAGATCGGATAGAGAGAGACCTCTCTGATTATTGGAGGGATAGATTTAGGACTCCAAAGTGGTTTGATGTTACCTCTTTAATTGCCTCCACATCCTTGGGAAAATTACAGAGTGCTAACAGTAGGGAGGAAAAACAAAGGCCTCATCTGTATGAAGATTCATGTGGGTTTGTTGACCATGCAAATGAAGATGATGAGAAGTTAAACACTTCCACCATCGAAGAGGAATATCAGAGGTGCATTATGATCATTAGAGGAATCAAAATATTCCTGCCAAGCATTCAAGCAGAGGCTAGAATATGTGTTTCAGATGCAACATCTGAAAGTCAGCCAACTGTGAATGTCATAGAGGAGAAGGAGTAGATACTGAAGTCTTACCCAACAAAGGAAGTATAGCATTTAGATGACATTCTCACTCCATGGGAGATAGAGTTGAATTTGCTGGAGGATTGGTTGAACAATCCAGAACTAGAAGATGGCTGCCAGGAGATAGTCATGCAGATTGTAGGAGAAGAGAATTCAACAAAATTTCTCATAACTTTTAGCCAAGAAGAGATGACTGTAGCACTAAATATTGCATTAGAAGAGGAAACATACCATCATGAGGAGAATCTAGAGGAAGCTGGAGTTGAACCAACAAAATAAGTGCTGACAAAAGTCAAATTTCAGAGGAGGAAGCTAAGAATCAACTCAGTGATGAGACTGCAGAGTTGGAGTCTGCAACAAAGATTCCATCTAGTGCCACAGGAAGTGAAGATATCATGGGTTGTCAAGATGATCTAGCCTTTGATGTGTATGAGGGAGAGGAGTTGTCATCGAGTAGACTACATAAGGAAATCCAACCAATAGATCAGTTGGAAGAGGCAATTGAGGAGATAAGAAGGATGATGATGAAGTCAAAAAAATAAGTTGTCAGCAAGGAGAGGTTGAATAGAGGAGGACCTACAAGAGTAGTAGGGAAGAAACAACAATAAAAAAACACATGACCATGAGGAGATCTACAAGGGAAAGTTTGGGATCCAGGGGGATTTCAACAATAGAGTAGAAGAGCTCATGAATTTACCAACAATATATTTTGATGTAGGAGCATCACTCCACCTCAACAACGTCCCAACATTACATCACATCAAATCTCATTTAAGAAGGGTAGAGGTGCCAACCCTCTCATTTTCCCCTCATTTTTAAATTTCAAATATAAAATTAAATGAATTTAAATGTTGTAAGTCTAGAAGAACCAAATCGAGGCATTTGTAAAGGTTGTAGATATGGTCGCCTTTAATGTCTGACAGGTTGATTGGATCTAGATCTGATTCAGACTAGATGAACAATGAATTTAATTTAATGTAATCAATGAGAGTTAGGTGAGTTAGAGGGAGAGCTCGAGGAGCCCCTGTTTTGTAAAAATATCTTCTATAGAAATGAATCATTATAGTAGGAGAGGAGGGTAGGAGAATTATCTATAGAGGATATCTCAAGAGAAAGGAGAGGAGAGATTCGAGACTCTGTTACAATCCAAGCTCTCAAATTGTAATTAACATTCTGAGATTAATACAAATTAACATACTTCAATTTTTATGGAATCTTTTGTGGTGAATGTTTACTTTATGTTGAATGTGTGTTTATGAATGCATATGGTGTAGGTGTATGTGTTAGATTTCATTTGGAGGGTTAAGATAGTCTTCTTTATCTTTGAGAGGTTGGTGGGTTTGTTCTGGGTTCTTTAGGATGTGTAAGGAGTGCACGAAAGAATATTGAACTATGTAGCCAATGAAAGGAGTGCACGAAAGAGTATTGAACTCTGTAGCCAATGCAAGGAGTGTGTATCCGAATTCTATTTTAGTTCAGAAGAGAACATGCCAGGAGGGCACACCAGGATAATTCATAGAATCGGAGAGGAGACTCAAGGTTGTTGAACATATTGGAGGAGGAACTATGCAAGAGAAGGCATAAAAGACAGAGTTGTTGGAAAAATATGTAGAGCTCTGCCAGGAGGGCATTGAGCAGGTGAAAGTGTGCACAAGTGAAATATGATTCGAGTTCAGAGACATAGAGAGTAGAATTGTCAGGGAGAATACAACATAGATTTTTTGAAGAATCTGTAAGAGGATACCTGTGCAAGGAGTACACTAGGCCAACACTTAGATGAAGTGTTGAAATAAGACATCTGAAGGTTCACTGTAGAAGGAAATTTAATTCAAAGTTCATAAGCCTAGAAGGAAGAGCACAAAGTGTTCTAGGAGGGCACTAGAAAATCTTCTAAGAAAAAAAGAGTTGAAACCCTTTGGAAGCCTGAGCAAGTTTACAATCTCAGGAGAGTTAGTACGAAAACCTTCTAAAGGTGCAAGAGGGTCGAGACTCATAGGACTTGAGTAAGATGAAAACTCAAGAGGAATAGTGTGCATGTGCACAGGAACCCTGCAAGATGTTTCAGAGGTCGAGAAACTTTGAGGTTAGAGAAGCAGTCAAGATCAAGAGATATAGCACAGATGAGACCCAGTAATGGAGCTCACAGGAGGATCAAAGGCCACAACTTTTGAACGTTTGAAATTCCCCAAGCTCGGGAGGAACAAACAAGATTATCCACAAGAGCAATAGCTACCATTAGATCAACTTTGGAGAGCATATATGGACTACCAAATCTTACATCCAGGCAAGGAGGAGCATGACGAGAGGAGGGAGAAATCCTAACCATCGGATCTGAGCATCGTGGGTCAACATCCATTGGATCGAGGTAAGTGAAAGGGCTTTAAACCCTTTTATAGTGCACAAGAGATAAAGGACTATCCAAAGTCCCGAAGTGGGTAGGGACCATCCATAGTTTGAAGGGATACAGATCATAGAAGATCCGAAACTCTAGAGAAATAACATCCTGTAAGTTTTTAGACAAGGTGTAAGCAAAACCTCCAAAGATCGAAACTCTGAACATATATGAGTTGTCCATCACTGGGCAGATCGGAGTCGTCTGTGTTGTGGGATACGGATAGCAGGTGGTTGAATATAAAGGAGAGCTACTCTGGAGGGTTAGAAGTAGTGAGATTTGAAAACCCCCAGAATCCTAGAGAAGCGAAGTAGATCGTAACCATCCGTTGTGAAGGAAATGTGGCGAGAGATATGAAATTATGGAGGTCTAACAGTCCAGGAGGAAGAAGGTGACCAAGGTTGAAAAAATCCCAAAGTTAACAGGGAGCAGAGTAGATCTAGACCGAAGATCTAGAGGAGAGTACATGGTAGTAGATCGAAGAATCCAGGAGGTAAGAACTTCGGAAGAATGGTCACATGAGAAAAGCGTAAACTTCATGAAGGCGCAAAGGACGAAGCAGATCTAGACCGTTAGTTCTAGCAGGACACGTGGTAGAGATCCACGCATTCAAAGGAAGGTTTTTCGAAAGGGAAAAAAGATGGAGGTCACAATATTGTGAAGCCCGAAGTTATGAAGGGTTTTGCCTGAGGTTATAGCCCATGGTCACATTGAAGAAGGACTCTAGAATGAGAGCTAGTACTTACAAATTCATGTTTCCAAAGCACCAGAGAGAAGGGGTCATGGGTAAATTGAATCTGAAGGTTACATCAAAGGGACCTCTGTATCATTTTTTTCAGGGTCTATTAGAGGCCCGTAGAGATGATTCATCTCAGATATTTGAAGATCCAAGATTGGCACTAGTACATATGAGAAAATTTGCGACGATTTTTTATTGATATTGCCACACTTATCCGTCGCAATTTCCATGAAAGCCGATATTTTTTTTCGTCGGAATAATTTCATCACTATATCCACGATCCAAGTGTTCATGGAAACATCGACGAAATTATCTCTCCATATGTCACCACCTTCAATATCAGTTAACCCTATGCATTTTCGCAATTACAACTAACTATCGTCGCAATAACAACGAAGAAATGTGGCAATTTTGATGAAACTTCATCACAATTGGGACAAAAAGTTATGCCAAGCCAATAACTTATGACACAATTGATGAACGTGTGATGAAAGTCTGTTGCAACTTGCGACGAAACTCCGTGGTAATATTGACGAGTGCAATATCTCAAAACCAAATTTATGATGCACATGTTGTATATGTGACGAATATTCGTGGAAAATTCCGACGAACTTGCGTCGATATTGCGACAATGACTTTAGGTTTAAAAAAAAAAAATTACATGAGATATGGTATACCATATTGTATTCCATATTGCAATGTAATATGGTAATTCCATATTACATTGTAATATGGCATTACTATTACATTGTAATATTGTAATATGGCATTACTATTACATTGTAATAGTGTAATATTGTAATATATTGTAATCTATATATCCCCTACAAATAATCAAGGAACTAATCAACCAAATATTGTAAGCATGTGTTATCATGAAGTTGGATTAGAAGTAAGGATACCAATATGACAATATACACAAAGAATAATTTGGAATATTACTTTCAAAAAAACACATGGACTCCATGAGTGAGCCATTATGCAATTTATATTACACAATACTATGACAACACTTATAAGATTTATGGATGATATCTTAAGACCATTTCTCAAACTTGTTTATTGTAGCCTCCTTGGAGTAACAACACAAAATTCGAAGGAGAAAGTACAGTTACAACATAGTGTTGCAACAAAGTTACAACATAGTTATAGTGAGTTGCAACATAGTTACAGAAAGTGTTGCAACAGAGTTATAGCGAGTTGCAACAGAGTAATAGTGAGTAACAACAAGTGGAGTAACATCACAAAATTCGAAGGAGAAAGTACAGTTACAGCATAGTGTTGCAGCAGAGTTACAACATAGTTATAGTGATTTTCAACAGAGTTACAAAAAGTGTTGCAACAAAGCTATAGTGACTTGCAGCAGAGTAATAGTGAGTAACAACAAGTGGAGTAACAAC
>SNQJ01S0303685.1:0-10236 GCA_010110895.2 Picea sitchensis | reverse complement strand
TATGTGTTTGAATGTAAAAGGTTTTTTGCGTTTGAACTCATTTCTTCTTTAATCTATTGCATACCGGATGTCTGTAATAGATCATAGCGCTCTTCTCGCGCGACTCTTCCACCTACTCGCCTTGTATTGCAACTCGTTGTTTGGAGTGTACGCAAGACCTCACTCGTCCACGCATGCTTGGTCTGGTTTCTGAGCTGATGCGATACGATCCTGAGTTTCGTTCCGTTTGATCACCCTCTAAATCAAACCGTGACATTAAATCTGATGGGCTTCGGGCTCTGCTCCTACTAGCAATCCAGGAGTGACTTCCGAACGCCAACACGCAGTATGAGAGCTAGTTCGGGCAATGGTGGCGGTGGTGGTGGCAGTTTTGGCGGTGCCTGCGATGATGCTCCGCTGCCTCAATTCCTCGACTCCTGACCATCTTGTATTATTTAACCTGCATCAACCAAAGTTGTTAGGGTGAGTTAAAGGACGTTTCAAATTGGTGCTACTCAAACTAGAAACAGGTTTAGGTGTAAGTTTTTCTTTACTTGTCTGTAAACAAACATTACTGTCTTTAGGGGATTGGCTGGGTTAGGATTACGATTAAGCATCTAAGCTTGATTTCTTCACCCTAAAAAAAGACTATTGGTCCCCTTGCCCCGTAGCTATGCTAGCCTTGCGCCATACTCGCCAATTCCTCTTGCTTACTCTCATAGTGTGTATGTTGCCTCCTTCCCTCTTGTCCTAGTCTAAGTCCTTTAAAATTTTCACTTGCAACTAATTGTCCTTTGATGCTTGACTCGTAAGATTTCCTAGGCACATTGTACATGTGCATTGAATTGCGCATCTCAGTGGCTACAGGTGTGAGTCTTTAAGGATTGTAGAGTGGCTTTCAGCATTGGGACTTAGTGCTTGTGTGTTGTGGTTATGTGTTGCTTCTTGACTTGTGGTCGTATGATGTAGTGAATCTGAGGCGATGCATTGAAGCTTAGGGTTTGACTTTGACTGGTGGAATGGAATGAAAGGGCTCAACGATTGGCTCGATGAATTGTGTGTAAGGTCTCATGAGCCCGATGCTTGGATAATCAGAGTTTATACTTCGGAATACACCTTGTTACCATTAATCTAATTAAGTATAAGAATTTATTTGTAAAGACTCATGAGGGTGCGTTGGTGTTAGTGTTCTTCTTAAGGCGCTTTGGTTGGTGGGGGGTCTTGGGTTTAAAGCCCATGGACTCTCTAACATTTTAATTTAATAAAAAAAAATTATAACTTTATTTATTAATATTATATATATATTTTATTATTTAATTATATTAGTTTTAAATCTTTAAAACTAATGTTTAAACCTTAATCTTAATAGCATATATTTTTAACCTTTATTTTTTTTATCCTGATTTAAAAAAAATAATATATATAATATAATAATTATATATTAAATATGTTTATCCTTTTAACTTGATTTTATATAATAATAATAATAAAATAAAAAAAAATTAAAATAGAATAAAAATAAAAAAAATTTAAAACAAAAACAAAAAAAAATCACTTAAATTTAATAACTATAAGAAAAATTTAAATTCAAATGATCATGGGCCTCGCATGAGGCCCACGTGCCCTCTTACCCCTCCAAAACCCTACACCTAGGTCTCCAAACCCTAAACGCATCCTTCTCTTCTGCCTCTTTCCTCTGTCTCCTGGCCATTCTTCTCTGTCCCTCTGCTCTTGGCACTGGTGTTGGTTTGATCGTGGCTTGTGAGTTTTTTTTTTGTTTGTAAAAGGTTTTAGGGTAATAGGTCTTGTATTAGCCTGCGGCTCCCCCCCTTTTTTTTGTTTGCTTGGTCTTGTGCCTCATCTCGTGGCTTGGAGCTTTATTTGTAGGTCGCGTGGCCTGCTCACTGCGCTCTTGGGAACTCTGTGCTTTTCTTTGGTGAATTATGTGTTGGTTTTTGTGATGTTTGTGGCTTCCTTGTGGTCTGGTGTTGGGCCACTAGGCTCCATCTTGATAAAAACATGTAGTGCACAATCGATGGGGCCGATCTCCATTGATGTTCTTGTGGATGTATTTCTCGACACTTGGTTGCTTTGGTATTTTCTTGTGTTCTGTTATTGCTGCGTCTGTGAAATGTTGAAGCGAGGGTTTTGGTGTAGCAGGGCTGCCATTAATTTCCTGTTAAAGGAATATCTTTTCCAGGATCGGTTTGCTGGTTTCTGTTTAAAAATACAGACTTTAGCCGTTGTTTTGTTGTTTTTGGCAGCCTTGAGCCTGTGGGTTAATTGAAATGGTCTCTTTCCCCTTGTGGGATCTCTCCTTGGTGCCTTGCGTATGGATTCTTGATGTTTTATGGTGTATTCTCAGCTCTTGGTTGAAGGTTAAGGATTTGCTTCGATGAGTTATAAACCCTAGGCACGTTGTGCACTATGATGACTTGTGGACTTTCACCGTGGGTGTTCTCTTTGGCGTTGCCTTGGGTAATAATTGATGTTCAGTGGTTCTAGGTATGACCTCAACTATGATTTAGGTTTGATTTCGAAGTTGGAATTGGATATTGGGTAAGAATATCCAATATTTTACCTCTTTCTTTATATATATATATATATATATATTTTGTAGNNGTGATGGATGTGTAGCTCTCAGTTGAGTGATGGATGTATAACTCTCAGTTGATGATCCTTGTGGTTTATTATCCTTGTTTCTATTGTGCACAAAGGAAACTTTGTAGGATCCTCCTCCTCGAGGGCTTGGCGTTTGGTGTTGGCATTTGTGTTATGTGTTGGTGTAGGTTCTTGGATCGACAACTATGAGCTCGGATAATTGGAGATTGGCCCTGTGGGATCAATATTTTATTTACTATTTACTGTTTCTGTTCCTGTGATGGATGTGTAGCTCTCAGTTGATGATCCTTGTGGTAGGGGTCGATTGATAGGCCCAACATATTCTTTTTTCACTTTCTTTTTTACTTTATTCTTATTTTTTTTTGTTTCTAATTTTATATATATCTATTGATGAGTGTGGGAGCACAAAGGTGTCATGGACTCCTCTTCCACGTGACTTGTTTTGGCGCATGGGAAAAATCCTCTTCTGCGTTGTATTGTGGCAGGTGTTTGCCAACTGTGGAATTTGGATCCTTGTGCTTAACTTAGAGATTCGGCATGTGGGTCCCAATGATTTTTTTTATTTTTTATGTATGGATCTGGGCGCAGCAGGCTGAAGAGAGCTACCATGCAAACAAACAATGGTAACATTAAAATATCCCTTGCACTACTTATTGTCTTTGGCATGATTCAACTTGCTGCACTGGCTGGCTTGTCTACTATGGTAATTGCGATGGTTATTTGTTTATTCCTAGCCTCAAAACAATAGAAATATATGACATAGGTACTATCTTCCAAAGATAACCATATGAAGGTCACTAATGAAGCAATAAGCAACATGAATATTATTAAGTTGCAGGCCTGGTATGAATGGTTTCATAGGAAAGTTGATGTTGCTCATGCTAAAGAACACATTTGGATAATGAGGATTATGTAGATTGCTGCTGTAACCATTTTTCTGTTGCAGTTATCACCTCTTACAGTTTCTGTTGTATCATTTGGCTCATGCATACTGATGCAGATAGAGCTTACTCCAATTTTTTTTTTTCATTCATATGCATATATATATATATTTTTACATTTTAAATAAATGTCTTTTACATATGCCCAGTTATATGCCTATAATGTCATCTATGACTATTTATATGCCTTTTTCTTTAATTATTGGGAGGGGGAAGGATTATTGATCTGCATATAATAGATATTAGTGGGTTTGGCTTGCAGGAGGTGGAGTTGGAGCTCGAGCTTGGCCCTTCAGGCCCAGATTTCAAGCAAATAGCTCTGATACCATATGTAGTGGCCGTCAAATACAAAATTACATACAATTTAACATACATTTCCTTTCTCTATACGTAAGTCATTCATTCACATCCTACAAGCATAAAATTTTTGCTGGAATTCAAATATATTTACAACATGAAAAATAACTTAACATAATAAAATTTAATTACCTCTTCCTGATGCTAATTTCTCCGCTGACCTGGTTGTCTAGCCTATTGCTTTGTTGTTGCTTGATGCGCTGACCAATGATGCCCAAACCATATTTCCTCCCTGCCAGCTAGGAGCAGCATGTCCGGCTTCTTAGCTCCAGGATACAGTAAGGATATCCTGGCCCCTGGTGCCAAAAACCCCCAACAAACTGGTGCCCCCTACTTCTGGTTCAACAAAAACCCATGAAACAAACTCCCCACACCAGAAAAATAATCACCTCAGACATACAGTCTTTCCCCCTTCCAATAATTCTTCGTCCTCCCAAAATAATTATCCCCTTCCCGTAAGACTCCTCTTGTCATATCCCCCCTTCACCGACCCTTTCCTCCTCATTAATTTCCTTATCCCTACATTCGTTATCTTATCCTCTTAGTTAAAGTCCTATCCTATTATTTAATGTTTCTTATCCTTATATTTAATGTTTCTTATCCCCTCTGTATACGTAAATCATTTAATTAAACAAATTAAAATTATTGACCCTCTTAAATTTATTACCCATGTCATTGAATGTGATAGGTAATTAATTAATTAATTAATCAAAATTATAACAATTAATTAATTAATAAATATTTAATTAATATTATTATGCCAATCTTTGTTTACTTAAAACCATGTTAGGACAATTAATTACCTAATTAATTTTTTTACTTAATGATCTGAAAATAGAAGGCTGACTTGTTATGCTATGCAAGCACCCTCTACTTCATAAAAATAAACTTTACAGGACCTTTCTTCATGTGTTAAAATATGCAAGATAAACTTATGGGTTAAGTTCATGTATCTTCTTGTAAATGCTTATGTGTGAGGATAGGTTCTTTTAAATGGTTAAACGTGTACTTTCAATAAATACACAGCAACATAACTTGCAGCAAATAAAGAAGTTCACCCCCCTCCGGGCTACATCTCCTTGAGCCTCCATCAATGGACTTGGCTCTCTGGGATTAATTTGTCAAAAGTTATTTTACAAGATGTTGCTCAACTCCAATGGAAAAATAGACTGTACCATTGAGATCAAAACACATAAAACCCCCAAAATGACTAATAGAACTCTGAAAATGGATCATGACTCATCCAGGCATGACCTCTTCTACATGTGGCCATAAGCTTCCTTGAGCTTCTCTTTGGAAAAAACACCTGTAGAAGTCTTCAAAAGCCTATGCAACCTATCCCAATGTGTTCAAAGCATAACAATTATCCAAAAATGATTATTCTATCACATAAAACAAACATAGGCTCACCAAACCATGTCATCCATCAATGAGGGCTTCAAGCTCCTTGGAGCTTGCTGAAACTTCAATGGTGAAAAACTTGCAGAAGAAGTCTTCAAATGGCCTTGATAACAATGCCAATGGATTCAGGACATCCAAAAACCCCTATATAGGCTTTTATGGCACCTCAATCGGCCAAAGGATGAAGAAGTTAGGCCTCCTCCATTTTCCTCCTTCAAGCTTGTTGTCTCTGGTTCGCCAAAATGCACCCTTGTTGTTTGAACCTGGCACACACACAATAAATGGCGTGAAAACCCAACACCGAGCATAACCAAAAAAAGGGATAAAGTTTCAAACGGTTAGGGTGCGCCCAGCCCCTAACCTCCTAGGCCAAGGTCACATGGATCCTCCATACGACCACGCTCTCATATAAAAAGGGCCACGAGTTTTAAACCAATGAAAATGCGCCAAGTGTCGGGCGTATAATTGGTTATTAACCATTTTAAAAACTAACTCCTGCACACAAATGGTGTACAAATCTGTGGTCATATGGTTTCAAATGTATGCGACCGAGGCTGGGGCTAAGCCCCAGCCCGGACGCGCCCAAATCTCATTTAAATGCAATTTAAATAAAATTAAAACCATACTTTAAACAAGGACCACCATATGGCATGTTGGAAAAGTGGAATTTGTGAAGGATTTGGTAAAGGGGGAGGTCTGGGGTTCAATCCCCATGGACTCCACAAACTTTTGAACTAACACCAATAAACCAATAGCCAATAAAGGGGTGCCACGTGGCAGCCCGTGACTAGGCCACGTGGCACCCAATCATTTGCCCAAACAGTGCCACGTGTCAAGATACCATTCACCTTCAACTACCAACTAAAATCTGCCACATCATCGTATGGATGTACGGTCAAGCCATGTCACTTATGCCACGTCAGCATCCGTATGGACTGTACAGACTGCACAGTCAACATCCATTTTTTTCCCTGTTTGACGATTCAGATAGATCGCGATATCTCTCGCTCCCCACATCCGTTTGAGACGAAACAAATTGCGTTGGGTTCGTGATGACGAGGGATACGTTCTTGTTTGTTTTGAGGAAATTCCGAGAATGTTGATTTTTGAGCTAAAATTTGACCCCTGGTCCAGATTTTGATCACACCTTCCCACTGAAAGGATTTTGGACCCACAAAAGCTTATGATTATCTGTCTTCTTTCAAGTTATATCAATTGATTCTACTTGAAAATACTTTTCGACAATCACCTGAATACTTTGACATGCCTTGCACTGCAACTGACTATGTCCTTCAACCACTGCTCTTTGGCTGCTGCTGACCCACTGTTCTCTTTGTGCTTGGAAGACTGCCAACCTTCCCACTGAGAATCAAGTCCCTCTTTCTAACTCTTTGGCGTCAACATAATCAACTCTCCAATTGCTGCAAAAACTTTCCTGGAACATCTTGTCACAAGCCAAGAAAACCATCAATCTTGAAAACAAATTATATAAGACTGAAAAATGATGCCAACAAAGTTTTTTTCTCTTCAAACAAACTGTCACATCTTGTACTTCATCAAAGTACATGGTGTTTTCCTGCATCATGGTGTACTCAAAATCAACTTTCATGTCAATAAACACCATCGACTAAACACAAGTCGAAAAACACGATCGACACAACATAGTCGTCAGACAATCATCAACACCAGTAGAGACTCATTTGAAACATATCGACCTTCCCAAACTGATAAGTCGACAAACATGATACACAATCATGTCACAATCATGAATTACTCATGATGAACCATCACTAGGTTCACTGCTTACACATACATAAAAACAAATGCATGTGCATGATTCTTCAACTCTCCTTCCAGTACAAACATAAGTACATAACCCAAAACATGTGGGTACATAAGAGCTGAACATGAAAAAAATACATGGCTGTAACAAGTGAACATCATATCCATCTTTTACATCCTCCTGGAGAATTTATGCAACAACAAAAATGCCTTCAAAATGAATTGCATTCACATGCAACTTTCATCATGCAAATTGTGATAAACTGCTGCAACTTATCAAGCTTCCCATAAATGCACACATAACGCTGAAAAGTGCATTTACAACAGAAAAATACAAGCGTTACTTGCTCAAGAAATCCAACCATTTCTTACCAAGCCAACTCAACGGTGACTTTTTCTTCTGAAAATCATCCTCTTGTAAATCATCTTGACTCACATCGATGATGGAATCTCCTCTTCCATTCCTTCCAAACTCTTTATCCAACTTCTTCTTATGCTGTGCATGAGTGGTTGGATGCAATGTCCAACATTGGTCAATGAGATGACCCTGCTTCTGATAATGAGTGCAAATCCTTTGCATCCTCTTTTCACGTTGTCTTTGCTTGGAAAGTTTCCTAAAAGTGGTTAATCTTTTCCAACATTTTGAAACATGATGGTTATATAAACCACAATATGTACATGGATTCTTCCTTCCATTTTTACATATAAATTTATCATGCTTAACATAATCAAATGCAACTGAATGATAAGCAGAATTATACCTTGAACATTCACCTTTATCGCCTCTTTGAGGAGGTGAATCTGAAGAGTTACAAGCTCTCCTTTGAAAATCATCAACAATGTTCTTGTCCTCATCACTGTCACAACTCTTTCATTTCATACATTCGCATTCATCTTGAACACAATCCTTGCATGATGGAGGGATTGAACTTTCAACAAAAGTTCTTGAACTTTCACCTTTAAAGCCTTCTTGAGGAGGTGATCTCGAAACAAAATTTGTACTTGGAACTTTTTCCCTTGTCTCCTCGACTTTGGAATTTGCTCCATCTTGCTGTTCATATCCAAGACCACAATACCTAGGTCTTTATTCAAAAACAATAGGCTCAACAATGCCTTGTGCATGCTTACCCAAACCTCTACCTTCATATCCCACTTTTAACAATAACTTGGACCCTATTCCTCTTTGTCAAAGAATTTAGATAATGAATATGTATAAGAACTATCAATGCTTGAAGCTTCCTCCATCCTTGCAAGATATCAAACTTCAACACAAAACTTGCACAATACCAACGGCTAAATCTCAAGCTATCAATGGCAAACATATGAGAAAAACAAACTATGCTCTGATACCACTTGATCTGAAAATAGAAGGCTGACTTGTTATGCTATGCAAGCACCCTCTACTTCATAAAAATAAACTTTACATGACCTTGATTCATGTGTTAAAATATGCAAGATAAACTTATGGGTTAATTTCATGTATCTTCTTGTAAATGCTTATGTGTGAGGATATGTTCTTTTAAATGGTTAAATATGTAATTTCAATAAATACACAACAACATAACTTGCAGCAAATAAACCATCAAACTCACAACAATCACAACATGATAAAGGAGTTCACCCCCCTCCGGGCTACATCTCCTTGAGCCTCCATCAATGGACTTGGCTCTCTGGGATTAATTTGTCAAAAGTTCTTTTACAAGCTTCTGCTCAACTCCAATGGAAAAACAGACTGTACCATTGAGATCAGAACATGTAAAAACCCAAAAAATGACTAATAGAACTATGAAAATGGATCATGACTCATTCGGGCATGACCTCTTCTACATGTGGCAATAAGCTTCCTTGAGATTCTCTTTGGAAAACACACCTGTAGAAGTCCTCAAAAGCCTCTGAAACCTGTCCCAATGTGTTCAGAGCATAACAATTAGCCAAAAATGATTATTCAATCACAGAAAACAAACATAGGCTCACCAAACCATGTCCTCCATCAATGAGGGCTTCAAGCTCCCTGGAGCTTGCTGAAACTTAAATGGTGAAAAAATTGCAGAAGAAGTCTTCAAATGGCCTTGATAAAAATGCCAATGGATTTAGGACGTCCAAAAACCCCTAGCTAGGATTTTACGACACCTCAATCAGCCAAAGGATGAAGAAGTTAGGCCTCCTCCATTTTCCTCCTTCAAGCTTGTTGTCTCTGGTTCGCCAAAATGCACCCTTGTTGTTTGAACCTGGCACACACGCAATAAATGGTGTGAAAACCCAGCACCAAGCATAATCGACAAAAGGGCTAAACTGTCAAACAGTTAGGGCGCACCTAGCCCCTAACCTCCTAGGCCAAGGTCACATGGATCCTCCATACGACCGCGCTCTCATATAAAAAGGGCCATGAGTTTTAAACCAATGAAAATGCGCCAAGTGTCGGGCGTATAATTGGTTATTAACCATTTTAAAAACTAAATCCTGGGCACAAATGGTGTACAAATCAATGGTCATATGGTTTCAAACGTATGCGACCGGGGCTTGGGCTAAGCCCCAGCCCGGACGCGCCCCAAATCTCATTTAAATGCAATTTAAATAAAATTAAAACCATACTTTAAACAAGGACCACTGTATGGCGCATTGGCAAAGTGGAATTTGTGAAGGATTTGGTAAAGGGGGAGGTCCGGGGTTCAATCCCCACGGACTCCACAAACTTTTGAACTAACACCAATAAACCAATAGCCAATAAAGGGGTGTCACGTGGCAGCCCGTGACTGGGCCACATGGCACCCAATCATTTTCCCAAACAGTGCCACATGTCAAGATACCATTCACCTTTAAATGCCAACTAAAATATTCCACATCATCATACGGATGTACGGTCAAGCCATGTCACTTATGCCACGTCAGCATCTGTACGGACTGCACAGTCAACATCCATTTTTTTCCCTGTTTGACGATTCAGACAGATCGTGATATCTCTCGCTCCCGATGTCCGTTTGAGACAAAACGAATTGCATTGGGTTCGTGATGACGAGGGATACACTCTCGTTTGTTTTGAGGCAATTCTGAGAACATTTATTTTTGAGCTTAAATTTGACCCCTGGTCCAGATTTTGATCACTTAATAATCCCTAAGCATATATTCAACTAGGGTTGTTACAGTGCATGTTATA
>SNQJ01S0303684.1:0-10236 GCA_010110895.2 Picea sitchensis | reverse complement strand
GATTGGCTTCTTATTGGGCCTACTCAAACTTTGGTTCATAAGATACATGGATATTCATGCATATCTTTTAATGCCTATGGCTACTATTGTAACTATTGGTATGCTGGTTACATATATCAATACATTGGGTAAGCTATGGACATTGGTGGTTACATTGGCGCATAATTGAGTTTCATTTGACTGTTAGTAGATTAAAAACTTTGATATAACATTCATTGCGCATGCACTTACTATTGTTCATTGGTCAAACCAATTTGATGTAATTGATGAGCTGTGTTACAGGGGATGTTACAGCTGTAAAACGCCTGCCTCTTTACCAAGAATTAAGCTATTCATCACCTGCCATGTTCATGCTCGCTAATTTGATGGTTCGCAAATCGCACAGAGGGTTTCTCATCTCTACTTTTATCGTTGTTTGGAGGATTGGGCGAGTTTACAGACTGGATTTGAAAAACTTCATGTAGAATTTCGGCCTGGATATAAACCCAAAACGATCTACAACCGGGTTAAGAGGTAGTGGCTTCCCTGGACGATCTTTAAGGCATAGAGAGGATAATGAAATATCTCCAGCAAAGAAAATGTCACGAGGGGTAGCAGATAATGCAATCGCTCCATCTTTACTGGCGGCTGGAGCTTCAAAACCCGTGGCTAATATCACAAGTGTGGATACATGCACAAGGACTCCAATATCTAAGGGCGTGTCGAGTCATGTGATCAAATATGCCAGTGCAGATATACCTTGCAAAACATTGGATCATAAATTGTGCGGTCGGCAAAGAAAGACAGCGTTTGGGGATTCTTCAGGGCAATAAAGATGAATAAACACCCCAGAAAAACCTTCAGAATCGAGCCATTCAGGCACAGGGTGGATATGGATCCCAAATATGCCGAGAAGACCTGAAGATTATCGAACATGCAATCCACGAGATCTATAATCACAATGTCAGTGGCTTAAGTTTTGAAGAACTATACAGGAATGCCTACAATATGGTGCTTCACAAATATGGGGAAAATCTCTATTCTGGCCTTGTGACCACAATGACTGGCCTTTTGAGGGAAATGGCAAAGACAATTGAAGCTGCTCAGGGGAGTTTGTTTTTGGAAGGGTTGAATAGAAAATGGGCGGATCATAACAAAACACTGCAGATGATTTGAGACATTTTGATGTATATGGATAGAACATACGTTACCAACTCCAACAAAACACCTGTTCATGAACTTGGATTAAATCTGTGGAGAAACCATATAGTTCGTGCTGCAAAAATTAAGGATAGGCTATTGAATACTCTTCTTGAACTTGTACGTTGGAGAATTCATAAATCGAGGTTTAATGCGTAATATTATCAAAATGCTTACAGAACTGGGGCCTTCTGTTTACCATGAAGATTTTTAGAAACCTTTTGTGGAAGAGGCATCAACTTTCTATTCTATTTGAATCTCAACAGTTTATTGAATGTTGTGATTGTGGGGACTATCTGCAGAAAGCTGAGAGATCACAGATTCAGAGTTTATTATCACAAATCAAAACAGAGACAAAGTTTATTATCACAAATCAAAATAGAGACCCCTTACAACAAATGGGGAAAGCTATAGGGAGAAAGAGATTCATAGTTCAAACATGGTGTTTCAAAATCACCAATTGTTATGACAGAGCCTACAGGTATAAATGGCGAGCTTACAAAATTGTTCAAATTAGGGAACAAGATCTTGATCACCAATAGGGTTGCAATAATTCCAGAAAAAATGGGCTCTCCGAATCAACCTTCCAAAGACATTAGAGGAGCCAAATAAGTACCGAGAGCCCAAACAGAAGCTCAAAAGATGCTGCTTGTGGAATGGAATATTTACATAACAAAAAGTTGTGCACTTTGATCTAAATTGTGAAAATCTGCTAGTTAACACGAGGGATCCTCAACGTCCTATATACAAGGTTGGAGACGACATCAGAATTCTAGTTTTCCTCGGTGAGGTCCAGGGGAACCTTCCATGAATGGCCCCAAAGATTTTAAATGGCAGCAATGTTTCTGAAAAGGTTTATGTGTTTTCATTTGGCATAGTAATGTAGGGGCTTCTTACTGGCGATGAACCTTATACTGATATGCATTATACAGGGAAATCTACTATTGAAGACCAAACAGAAGGAGGGATAAAGCCCATTTTATTTTCAGTATTCAAACAGTGGGATTTCAACTAAGAAGAACAACTATATGTTAAAAAGTTTGCCACAGTTTAATGCCATTGGCTGTGCAGACATGAACAAAATGGACAGGGAAGATCATCTTTATACTACCTTCAATATTTTGATAAAGACAACAGCGAGTACATTACAAAGGAGGAATTAGAGAAAGAACTAAAAAACTATGGATGATTTTCCGGTAAAAGATTTACATGATATTTGTTTTGATTGATTAGATTTAAATTAATGTTTTGTTGTTCTAAATTAGCATAATAGTTTTTGGTTTGTTGTGATTTAAATGATTTGCTTTCTTTTTAATTAGTAATTAAATCTTTGTTTTTATGGGATTTAATATTTTTCTCATATAGTTTATTTGGATTTAAAAATGTACTGGCCCCTTTAATTAGGTTCAAAATTAATAATCGTATTTGATTTCAGAGCTAGTCTACGGTGACTGCATTTTTAGCCATTTATCAATAAAATATCTTCCTAACTTGTTGTTTTTTTGTCTATTCCAGGCAAATTCGAATTAGAAATGGATATGAGGAGAAGTTGGAAGATATCTCAAGGATTTCATTTGTATTTTTAATTACTTAGTTTGCTAGATTTTAGGGATTATTCCTGTGATTTTGTATAACAATTCTGTTATTATTCACAAGGATGGTTTACCTTGTGGGAAAGCCTATAAATGCTGTTCATTTTTGTAATAATGGAGAATCCTCAGCTAGAGAACAAGATATGTAATGCTGATCTGGGAGCAGCACTGATGCTGTTATAGCTTTGCTTTTCAATGCTAATGACACTTTGTTCCAAGTCTTTGCCATCATTTTGATTTATGGTTTACATTACTTGTCAGCTCAAATCAAATTCAAGTGATATAATTTCTTATTATTATACATACCTTGTTTCTTCCAATTTGATAAAAAGATATAAATGGGGCTTTTAAGGATTCATTTTATGAACGATAGCTTTGTCTTCTTTATGAATTGAATTATCATATATGAATTTTAAGGCATTGTAGGTTTCCTCTCTTCCTGAATCTTCATAATCCTAAAACCTATGATTTCTTTTATGTCCTATTTTGCCCCAGAACTTACTTCGTAGGAAGAATCACAAGCAATGATCCTTTGGCGAGAAGCTTAAGGGTTAAAATGGTGTAGAATTCTTCCTCCAACCAAATTACTTAAGCAATCATAGATGATGGCAAAACTCGAGCGCTTCCAAGTTAATTAGTTAGATATTTACTGCTATGTTAAGCAGTTTAATATAAATGATAGTTTACCTTAGATTTTATATTACATTGTTTAATATCGGTAAGATAGATCAGATTGTTTGATTTCGGTAGTTTTATTTCTTTCATACAAAATATAAAAGATAAAAAATAGATTCTTAGCTGTCTCAGGGCAGAAAACACATGAGTTTTTTTTAGGTTTTAATCAAATATGTAGGCTGTCCATAGTGTACAATTTGTGAATAAGAAATAACATTGCCGATAATTAAGTAGTTTGATTTGAGTTATTATAATCATAGTTGCATCTTGTAAATATATATCAGTTAGTAGTTCATAGTTAGGATTAGTATAGTTAGTTTGAGTTTGCTTCTATTATTTTCTAGTTTCCTTAGTTTAGATTATTTAGCTCAGATCACTTTCTCTTTGGTTTCCTTACGAGACCTCAGAGCGGCCAACAGAGCCGTTAAACTCGTCAGGGTGGTCCATACCAAACGGCTTGGGTTATTTAGACAACCCCGGACCGGTTCCACTCTCCCAGTTGACGGACGGTCAATTTCGTCTGTCAACAAGATTTTAAATCGAAAACCTGAAAAAACCATTTTTGAGCTGTCCTATGACAACAAAGCTATTATTTTTGAATTTTATAATTTTATGAAACAAAAAATAAAATGACAATTATCAAAGTTGAATAATTAAAATAACAGTCTGTACTATAAAACTAAACTATACATCTATCTAAACTACTGAAAATTCTTGAATTTATTATCTATCAAATTGCAAATAACAATCTAACCTGAAGTAACACTTTCCAATTTGTCCCGTGCAAAGTATCTGATTCAGCTGTTCGATGGGAGGAAACCCACACCAGATTTTCCACAAGCTTCTTTTAAACAGGAAGCAACATTGATCTTTGAATATAAATGACAAGACAAACAAGACATAAAATGACAACAATCTTAAAATTTACAAATCATCACATTTAGATAAACCCGTATGCGAAGATTTGTACAAAATGATTCATTTAACGAAGAAGATAAACCTTTAATTCATTAAATTGAAACAAAGTAATTGTTGTACTTTAAAATAAGAGACATCAGATATGGACAACACATAAACCAAATCACATCAACCTGCAATGAATTATGATAGCTAAAGTAGTCGATAATTGATTGCAAACTGATATGAAGAAAACTTGAAATAAAAGTTTGATATATTGAAAGCTAAAGCTGTTACAAAACATCCACTTTCATCCCAGTTTGTATCCTCATAAGTCCAAAGTCTTTATTCTCCCAATAGTGATGGGCTCATTACAAAAAATAATGAGTATATAAGGGCCACATGGTAAAACATCCCTGCGGGAATTATCAAAAACAGTTTACAAAAAATCTAGGAACAATCTCCCAAGTCTCTATTTCTGACTTAAGTTAACAACCTAAAACAAAACTTCATCATAAAAGCACATTCTAAATTGCCACATCATGTCCAATTTTCCATTGAAATTCATAGGTAACTGTAGGTGGACAAGAATAGACAAGTTTAGATAATGTTTTATTGGTAAAATTAACAAAAAACTAAATTTTAAGACTAGCTACAGAATCTCACGATTCTGTAGTTGGTCTTGTTTGCAAACAAAACCATTTTAAATCAATCCAAATGATAATAGAAATATATTCGACCTATTAAACCAATCTTTAATTACTAATTGAAAACAAAGCGAATCATTCATGCCAGAAGTAACCAAATCTTTATGCCAATTTGAAACAGACAGAAATCGTGTTTAATTAACCGAATGGTAACAGGGATATATGCAATCTGTCAAAAACTTTTTATTACCAATTCGGAGCAGACCGAATCATTTTGATAATTCGAAACCAACGAAATCATTTTTGAATCAATCTCAATCGAAACAGACTAAAACCGATCAAGCAAATCTTTCACATTCATTCAATACAAATGCAATAGTTTATGTCGACTTAGAACTTAACAAAATTGTTGTTGAATCAAAACAAAACTAACGGAATTGTTTTTTGATTCAAAACTAATAGAACTATATCAAACCAATCTTCAACGCATACACAAACGACTATGCTAATTCAGGGCATACAACATCGTTTCATAATCAAACCAAAAGAAATGAATCGAACTAACTCAGGGCCGACACAATCGTTATACTAATGAAAAATCATATCAATCAAAACATAGCTGTGTCCGATTTTAGCAAACAAGTATTCTGTACATGATTCATAATGAAATCATTTTTGGTAATTCGAAAATAACATAATCGTTTTGAATCTATTAAAACAAACATAACTAATTGACTATGCTAGTTCAAACCAAATCATACAAAATCGATGTGGAAAAAACCATACCTGGGTTGTAGGAAAACAATTCGGTCAGGATAACTTTGAATTGACAAAGGCAGTAGTTGCCTCAACATTTATGAAGACAATTGAACCCGTAGTCTTTTGTTTCTTCTCGTTGGCTTGTAGCCTGTCGTTCTCCTTTGACAACACTGTAACTCGTTCATCTAATGATTTAATTTTAGATTTCAACAGGGGAACATTGGTGTATTAGCATTCAAGCGAGGAATTGCATTGAGTACATGATGGTTGATCGGGTGTTGGCATTACAGGTGAGGGTTTGTTCAAGTTACCAGGGATTTCACTGCCAATCTTAATTCCTGAGAAGTTAGGTTCGTTCTTGACGCATAGAGGTAAGTTGGAAACATAGTCATAGGGTTCCACAGAGCAGAGGCCATGAGAGTAAGGGTATTCCTCAGCTAGGAAACGTTCAATCTCAGAGTCTAAATCCTCGCTCAAGACAATAGGCTTTTGGTCAGTGCTCTCTTTGGGCTTGTTCCGAGCACATCTCGATATCCATCGTGCATTTTTCTTTCCCTTATTGTTGACACCAGTATCACCTTTTCCTTTCTTCCTTACAGGCCTCTTGACGGTCTTAGTATTATCTTTAACACACGGGTCGGCCATGGTATCGGGTAGGTCAATGCTGGGGAAGTTCGAGGGTTTGATAGAGGGTATAAGGGTAGGAGGTGGCACGACTGGCCCAACCAGAGTTTCAATAACCACAACCTTGTCCACTTGGACACACTCAGGAGTGACAAATCCATTCCTTGATAGGAAGGCTTGCCAACAGTCACCACTAAGATTCAAATGATGAACGATAATGACTTTGATCAAGTAGTGATGGAAAAGGTTGCTATCAGCATTCTCACGCTTAAATCATTTGGACATTTTGTAAAGCCTGTGTAGGAGATAGTGCGGCATATTCAGAGGGTAGTCTATAAAATTCATCAATAACCGAAGATGATACAGAAATACCAAACCATAACGACCTTCACAAGTCACAAACTCCTTAACAATTGCCAATAGATCATGCCACCTGGGCTTGAGGGCAGTGACAGACATACCTCTATCACAACTAACAATCTTTCTCGATGTGAATAGGAGTGGCCATGGCACCTTGTCCACTTTTGAATTCTTAAACCACCTCTGCCCTTTAGCTAGTAAGCCTATAGACGAGCTGATGAATTCCTCATTTAGCTCGAGTTGTATATCTCTGACCTTAGCCCTACATCCGTCGAAGGTGAGGGCGAACTGTTGGGCAACCGAAAGGTTGAAACCCTCAAATTTTTGGATAAAACCTAACCAACCACTATTTTGCAAATCCTCACGGGCATTGTCAAATAGCAGGAGTGTTTGGCTGCCATTAGGTTCTATGCACACCACAGGTGCCATAGGAGAGAGAACGCAGCGAGCTGGGTAAAGGGACAAGGGTTTGGACAGGCTATATGCAGGATCGAAATCTGAGGGATTTCCCCAAAACCAAAAGAGGTAACCCGGGATAGAAGGCAGGCATTAACGCCTAAGTGTGCGAGGGTGGTGGAACGAAACAATCCATTCAAAACATATATATCAAAAAGTACAATCGATGGCATTATGGTGGTTCAAATCACTGGTGGTGTATGTTAAAACAATGCCAATAAAACAACCATTGAAAACTATGATGAGTCGACCTGAATATTTGCACAACAATAGTGTTTGCATGATTTAAAGCCAAAACAATGTTTCGAATATAGTACCAAGGATTCAATTGTAAAACGTATTCTTTGTATGAAACCATTGCACTAAGGGTCTAATCACAATGCCAATGCGTTTTTATGAGACCATTGAATTCGATAAAAAACAATAGAACATCAAACCACCATTGAATCAAAGACTCGATCATAATCATTAGAATACCATCACAATCTTATAAAAATGAAGTTATATTAACAACAAAAAAATGCCAAATGAGTAAAAGTTTTGGTGTCTTGCCAACTGTGTGACCATAATTGAATTGGAAATGAAATGAACACATAGACAAGAGTGACCATAATAATACAGTGATGATTTTAATGCCATTGACATGAATTCAAACTCAATTTTTCACGCTTGCAGTCGTGAAAACGAGAACAAAAGGCAGGTGTGCAAATGCGCAAAATAATAGTGTTGTTTTATTCAAAAGATTGCGATGAGAATCAAGGGTTTCAAAACACTTGTGTAGGAAGCTTATAAAGATAGGATAAAAATGTGAAATGGCTGCCAACAGGGTGTTGACTGGACTAGGTTCAGGAGTAAACTCGTCATATACTTGAATAGGATTGTCTACTAGGCTAAGTTCAGGAGTAGGCTCATCATACACTTGATCAGGATTGTCGAATGGGCTGAGTTCAAGAGTAAACTCTTTATACACCTGAGCAAGGGTATCTACTGGCATTTGAATTGGCTTGTCTTGCTCAATTTCTTTGGGCGCATTAGCTTGCCGATTGACTTTACGAACTTTTCGATTCAGTTGGGAAAGAGTCCAAGTCATTTCAGAGGATTCCGGAACCTCCTCATGACCATCCACACTTTTTAATCTTTCCTATGGTGGGTGACTGGGCATAGAGTTATCCATACCTGACAGTGTGCGTGTGCATTTTCGTTTGGGATTTCTCCTAGGTTTGTCAGTTAACTCTTCCAGTTGTTCCACATCAATAATATTCATAGAAGTTGGAGGAGAAATCAGAATTTCAACATTCGCTTCTGTAGGAACAATGTTTTCCAATCTGTCATGGTTAGTTTCCACACCATCGGAAACATGGACATCAAATGAATGTCCTATACCAGGATTATCATCACTGGCTTCAATTGTGCAGTCTGGTGTATTCTTAGGGTCATCACAGATTTCGGTCAAGGTTTTAACACCCTTTTTCAGTTCGGCTTCTTCTGTGGAGGAGCGGACTTAACATTTTTATCTCTAGATTTGTCAGAGCCTATGGTTCTTACAGCGAACATATACCAAGTTTCTTTTTTGTGGGACAACGTAGACTTAATCAATATCTTGACAAGACAAAAATGAAATAAACTACCTCTAAAATCTTTGGCCTTGCGGACCTATTCTGCCATTTTCTTTAAACTCTTTAACAGAAAATAGGGTATGTTCATCAAATGGTTACCTTTGAAATGTAGCAGGAGTCGAGCATGACATGGAAACACGATCGTATATTGTCCTTCGCAAGTGAGGTAGCGTTGGAGGATAGCTAGAAACTGAGCCCATTTTGGTTCTAACCATGACCTTAATGTGCCCTCTAACCATTGTAATTTCTGGAACTGTGGTTGAAGAAGCTGCGTGCAGAGCTTCTTGTCAACGGGCTGGCCCTTCATCCATTTCTGACCAATGTTGGGTAATTGAATTGATTCAGAGATGAATTTTTCTGTGACTTCAAACTCTAGCTCGCCCACCTTATCTAGTCCACCATGAAAACACAGAGCAAACTGAAGCGTAATTGAATCATGATACCCATCGAATTTCTTGAAAAACGACTCCCATCCAGCTTTCTGAAAAATGTGTTTGGTGGCTTCATACTCAAGAAGGGCCTCCAAGTCTGCAAAGGTCTCAGGTTCATGATAATTTGCCACCATAATTTCACTCGGTATCACAGGAAAGGTCCACAGGTGAGCAACACAATTAGATGAGGGAAACAAAGGAATAGAGTATGATGTGTGAAGTAGTTGTGAGAGGAATCATAGAAGAACGTTTGAATTGTCGTGAGGATCGATAGCATGTAAGGAAATGATGATGGTCGTACACGCTTGCAGAATATTATCATATATGAATCGTGTCAAACTCAACCAAGATAATGTAGTGCATTTCCATGATATGAAATGTCGAGGTGGATTGGTTTATTAGGTACAGAGTATAGGTATAATGAAACATTATGGAGTAACAAGGCATTCCCAGTTCAAATTATTAATATGTAATTTAATACATTAAACCAACATGAAACTAAGTGTACCTAAATTAGATTACCTATCCCCTTTTTATGCATTTCTTACTGTAGAGATCTTTGAAGTCAAGTCTGTATCTGGAGAGCGCAAAAATTGTAATTTGAATTTTTATTTCTGATGACCACTGTAGCTGATGGATTATGTGCTGGCACTGACTGGTACTGATGAAATAACCCGAAATCTGCAGAGAAATTTGAACCAATAATATCTTGCTGAGAAAAAGACTTATGTTTATGAAAGAAAATTATCTGATGATTATCCCTGAATCTGAATTTTGTTCCTTCCTGAAAGGGATCAGTTAAAATCATGTCTTCAACAACTTCAAAGCTTTAACCCATGGTACAATTCTTATTTGTGTGAGTAAATGTTCTGGAGTCGAACACAAAAAGAAATCATTGGATTACCGACCATTAATGAATGTCGTTAACCAATGCGAAATGACCCACCAGTGATGTCAATGGGCCTCAAGGTACCTATAGTACATCCTAACAGGTACGAAT
>SNQJ01S0303683.1:0-10236 GCA_010110895.2 Picea sitchensis | reverse complement strand
CACAATACTTGGGTCTTTCTTCAACAACAATAGGTTCAACAATGCCTTGTGCATGCTTGCCTAACCCTTTACCTTCATAGCCCATTTTTAACAATAACTTGGACCCTATTCCTCTTGTGTGATTTTAAAAAACACCAAAACATTCATCTTGAGAGGAATTTGAAGATAAACTAGCATTGCATACCTTATGTTCATGCATGTACTTGGTAAGGGTTTCCTTTACCTCATGGAGTTGAATCTCCATCTCATGCAACTTTTCAAGAAGCTGTTCTTTCTCCTCCTTCATGACCATCAACTGCTCTTCAAGGGAAATTCTCTCATTTCTGTCTTCACACATCTCTTTCATCAAATCTCTCATGGTTAGAATCTCCTTCAACATCTCTTTTTCAAAGAATTTGGATTTTGAAGATGTATGAGAGCTACCAATGTTTGAAGCTTCCTCCATCATTGCAAGATATCAAACTTCAACACAAAACTTGCACAAATACCAACAGCTAAATCTCAAGCTATCAATGGAAAACACATGAGCAAAACAAACTATGATCTGATACCACCTGATCTGAAAATAGAAGGCTGACTTGTTATGCTATGCAAGCACCCTCTACTTCATTAAAATAAAACTTTATAGGACCTTGCTTCATGTGTTAAAATATGCAAGATAGATTATGTACCAAATTTATACTTCTTCTTTTAAATGTTTATGTGTGAGAAAATTTTCTTTTAAATGGTTAACTATGTGCTTTAAATAAATACACAACAACATAACTTGCAGCAAATAAACCATCAAACTCACAACAATAACAACATGATAAAGGAGTTCACCCCTCTTCGGGCTACATCTCCTTGAGCCTCCATCAATGGACTTGGCTCTCTGGAATTAATTTGTCAAAGATTCTTTTACAAGATACTTCTCAACTCCAATGGAAATTATGACTGTACCATTGGGATCGGAATACATAAAAACCCCAAAAATGACTAATAAAACTCTGAAAATGGATCATGGCTCATCCGGGCATGACCTCTTCTACATGTGGCCTTAAGCTTCCCTGAGCTTCTCTATGGAAAAAACACCTGTAAAAGTCCTCAAAAGCCTCTAAAACCTATCCCAATGTGTTCAGAGCATAACAATTAGCCAAAAATGACTATTCAGTCACAGAAAATAAACTTGGACTCACCAAAACATGACCTCAATCAATGAGGGCTTCAAGCTCCCTTGAGCTTCCTGAAACTTCAATGGTTAAAAAACTGCAAAATAATTCTTCAAATGGCTGTGAAAATAGTGCCAATGGATTCAGAACGTCCAAAAACCCCTAGCTGGGCTTTTACGGCACCTCATTCGGCCAAAAAATGAAGAAGATAGGCCTCCTGCCATTCTCTTCCTTCAAGCTTACTGTCACTGGTTCGCCAAAATGCACCTTATGTACGTTGAAAAAAGAACACACTCCAAAATGCGTGCTTAAACCCAGCACCGGGCACAACCGCATAACGATGCAAACTGTAGAACCGTTATGGGCGCGCCAACCCCTAACCGCCAAGACCACGGGCATATGAGTACCATACGACCACACGCAAAATAGAAAAAGGGTTGAGTTTACATTGGCGAATAAAATAATGGCAAGTGGCGGTCGTTTCATACAACCGTTGAAACCAACCCAACTCCCCGCGCTCAGTGTAGGGTCATATGTGAATGCACGTGACCGGGGGCTTAACCATTTGAAATATATAACTCCCGCGCAAAATCTGTGTGTTGTGGTCGCATGTGGCGTCGTATAAAACCAAAGGCTGGGCTTTGTTTGTAATACACGCGTGGGAGGGGGGTCATATGGTAATATGCATGTGAACGGGGGCTGGGGCTTAGCCCCAGCCCTGTCCACACCCAAACATTAATACATGCAAATTTAAATAAATAATAACCCACTCATATAGCAAGGAACATAGAATGGCGTGTCGGTCGGGTGGCCATTGCCAAAGCGCTCGATTGTGGAGGTCCAGGGTTCGAGTCCGGTGGAATCCATAAAATTTTGAACAATCAACCAATACAACGGTGCCACGTGGCATCCCATGACTGGGCCATGTGGCACCACACCATTTGCCCAATAAATTCCACGTGTCGAAACATGATTCGACCACATATGCCAATAACAGAATGCCACGTTACCAACTTCCAACTCAGCTCTGCCACGTCAGCCTGTACAGACTGCACAGTCAGCACAATTGTTTTTAACTGTTTGGCGATTCGAACAGATCGCGATATCTCTCGCTCCCAATGTCTGTTTGAACCCAAACGAGTTGCATTGGGTTCGTGATGACGAGGGCTACGCTCTCGTTCGTTTTGAGGCAATTCCGAGAACGTTGAGTTTTGAGCTAAAATTTGACCCCTGGTCCAGATTTTGATCAGTCAGGGAGTAAATCGTAAAGAGTACCCGTTTGTGAGTAAAAGTGGTCGAGGTATTGAGCACGATTGATCGCTTGTTCTTCTGTGACAACTCCACCCATGGTGATTTCACCAGTAACTATTCAGGAGGTTCGAGTTTGATGAGACGTCGTCTCCATTGCCACTCATGAATGTGATCAGAGATATGAGTGTCTTTGGTTTGTTTGAAAGAAATAAAAATTTTGGTTCCTGTTTTGTAATGGATCGGTAACTGGTAGTGAGTGAGGAAATCCATAGAGAGGGTGCTGAGGTCGGTGAAGAAGCCTCGTGGTAATTCTATATACCACTTCGCGGCGGAACCTGTGAGAGTTCACTGAAAAAGGCGTAAACGAATAGAGTCATCCATCACAGAGTTGGATGAAAACCAAAGGTGAAAAGTCATTACATGATTGTTTGGGTCCTCTCCTGGTTTACCATCGAATTCAGGGATGTCGGATGGTAGTTTGGCCAGTATCGCGGGCCATTGAGGAGAGTGACAAATCAGATCATTTAAAATTCTCGACAGATTAGGGAGGTCCACAGTCTCTAAGAAAGGTAACTATTTATTCACGTGTGGGTACTGGTGACTTTGGGGAGAGAGCCCCGTAGGTATACCAGTATGACCATAAGTAGTTTGCGTATAATGCGAAGATGCGTATACCAGTATGACCATAAGTAGATTGCGTATAATGCGTATTGTTTTGAATAAGATGGTTCCAATACTGGGCCAAGGATGGAGGTATTTTCTATCCATAGGGTGGGGTAGGTGGGGGTTGCCCTCCAATCGGGGGTTGCATCCCAATTGGGATTTGTCCTGCAAAAGGGAATTGAGTTTGGCCTCCTTGGTGAAATGGTCCACCAACAAGAATCTGGTAATTAAGTATGAAAGACGGGATGGTGCCACTAGGGTCGGTGCCTCTAATAGGGGATGGAAGAGGCCCTCTGAAAGGGGGTGGAGGAAGTGTTAGAATGAAACCAGGAATGAGATGGTGCCCAGAAGGAGTGGAAATGCCAGGAGTCTCAGATGGGATTTGTATAGGAGCGGGAATAGAATCATTCAATGCATGATATCCAGGGGGAAGTGTTGGGGTGAATCTAGGCGAAAGCGACATGACAATGGGAGCTTGGCTAGCCACCATAATCCTGGTGTGAGGACTTGTAGTATCTGGAACCATTGTGTAATGGACCATTTGTAAGGGAATAGTCAAGACGTGGTCAGTTGGCGAAGCGTCTGAACCAGGAAAATAATAGGTAGTAGTAAAAGGTATTGCATCTGGATCAGATGTTTCAGGTGGCTCAGGTGTGACAGTGATATCAATGCCTGCTCCTGAGCCAAAGAGATCCCGTCTTAAAATTCCAGTGGTCCAAAAAGGATCTTGACCCTCAAGTCCCGTGAAAGGTCCAGTTGGTAACCCAGAAGACTCAACAACTATTTCTCCAAAATAATTCACTCGAACAATACCTCTCACAGAGTCGGGAGGAAGTCGGAAGTCCTCTCGAGAATTGGTAATTCAGAACCATTCTAAAGAGTTAGTTCTTTCCACTTGTGGAGTGGCAATGTCTTGGAATTCACTCTATTGAGGAGAGCCCTTCATTGAGTTGGGAGGAAAGGGTTGAGAACCTTCCAAATGTTTTGGGGGTAGTCCTTGCATTCTACGTGAATGGTGTGGAGGGTCAATTGTGATTGAGTTAAAATCTTACGAAAGAAATGCTATGGCCAACTTAAGTGAACAAACAACACACGCTAGTAAAATCTAGGAACCAAAACCAAGAAAATAAGACCTTCCAATTCCGAAGTCACTAGCTGGTGATGAAATCCAACATCGTGGCGTTGAGACAAGAAGGGGATGGGCGAGGGTGGAAAAGTTACGTTGATGACCTTCTTAACGGACTTACACCCTGGAATTGGGGTTGGGCGAGGGTTGGAATTGTGTCCAACCTTAGTGTAGTATATGGCCACAGGAGCATTGAACCCATTGGCATGAGGATTGGGGTAATAAGAGATATGTAAGATATGGGGGAATCATCCAACTGCTTGTCCCTTACTACAAAAATATTAGATCACCCCAAGAAATTTATTTTGTAATTTTTGCAAATCAATAGGACACAATGAGAAATACTATCACACATTCTACTTGATAAGAGAGCGCACTTTGGATGTGTAGAAAATACAAGAGGAAAATGTCACAGTAGAAGGAGGAATCCCACAGTATAACACTTCAAGAGGCTTTAATCAAGGTGGTCGTGGAGGTTTCGGTAGAGTTTGAGGATGCGGAGGATTTGGTTGAGGAGGAAAAGGACCAATAATTTGATACAACTGCAATCAACCAAGACATTTAGTGAGAGATTTCCCAAATACTTGCATGACAAGAACATACTGTATATCCTTGGATCATGTGACAGGAGACTATCCCCAACTAATAATGAAGTGGTAGGAAAGAGGGAATCAAAACCAACATCTAACTAAACATTGGAATCAAAACCAGAACCCACAGATGATAACCGCTGATGAATGTGACAATCAACCAAGAGTAGCAGCCATTACATGCGGTGGAACACGAACATGACCAGATGCCATAGAGAAGGGAAAGGGAGTGGACCAATGGATAAGGAAAGAAACTGAACCCATTCCAACATTCAATCCATAAAGAGAAAGGGAAACTTATCAACAAGCAAGGAAGGAGATACTAGGACTAGACTGGATAGCTTCAATGTAAAAAACACCACCAGTGTATGATATGCCACCAATTTACAGTTGCATTATTCTAGATAGGTCAATCGAGAAGGTAAATACTTTGACATAATTTATAAAAATCTATTTAGAATTAATGCAGGATGAGACATCATTGAATACACTATGCATAATGATTTTTTAGTGTACAGAAGATCGAGAAGTGCCTATGACGTAGAAAGCAGTGAATCGAGTCTTGCACAAGAAAAGGAAAAATAAAGAGTTCAAATTAAGTGTGTAAATAAGGGAATGTGAGATGGATAATGCCATCTTGGATTTAGGACCAGACATCAATGTTCTTCCAAGAAAAATGTGGGAGATGATGGGGAAACAAAAGGTAGTTTGGTCGACTGTCCAGTTGAGGTTGGATAACCAACATAAAATAATATCGATCGAGAGATTAGCAGGTGTACCTGTGAACATAGATGGAGTGTGTGGTGTAGATGACTTTGAAGTCATTGATATTTTGGATAACAACCAACCATATCCAGCATTGCTTAGATTGGATTGGGCTTTCAATAACCATGCAATCATCAATCTGAAGAAAAGATAAATTATTCTTGGAGGAGGAGGATTAAAGGTCATTGTGCCATTAGATCCTATGGAGGTAGGAATATATGTCAGGCCCACAAGAAGGGAACTTGATAACTTATATAACATGAAATCGTGCATGGATGAGTAGACACAACTGCATGCATGGAATCAATCCAGCTACACCCAAGTAAAAGGTTGTAATCGAGAGGAGCGTCAAAGACCTCAACTTCAACGTTGAATGTTTTACCTTCTAACGTAATAGGCAAAGACAGGTGGACACCGTAAGGTTTAAAGCTAGAGACATTAAAGGCTTTGAGCGTGTTTTGTGATTAAGTTAAGGGAGGAGATGATCTAGGTGGATATCGGTGGCCACCCACCTTTTCCGACTGGCTCAAAACGGTTTTCTGACAATTTTAGCAATTTACTATTTTTAGCAGGTTTTAACTTTCGAGGTCATTTTGAGGGCCTAAATGAAGGTTTTTTGAGATCAAGGATCTCAATGATATCCAAAGGAATGATTGAGCCCCCAAAATGAATCTCCTCGATGATACCTTTCCAATGAGCTATCATACGCCTAAAATGGAGATCGTATGCAAAAGTTACGACCCTGGGAAGTTGATGTACTAACTTACCCACATGGGGCCCACACGACTTTTGGCGCTTCATCTCCTAGGGTTAGGTATTTGGATGTCTAGGGTTTTTGGCATTCCTATTTATTGTAAAAAGGCCTTCAGAGCCTCATTGTAATCGTCTTATTGTGAATCCGAGTAGCTGTCACATCTCTTCTCAGAGATAAGCTGTCACCATTCTAGCGAGTCTTTCACTCTATATTTTTATAGTCTCTGTACATTTCTTTCATTAATAGAAATTGTGTATTATTGTATATCTGTGTTTATGGTTGCATCTCTGATATATTTTTGTTATATTATTGGATATACATGATATCTCTGTGCATTTCTTTATTATATCTCCGCTCTCATTTCGTGCCGAAAATAATCTGAATCAGGAGAGTCGATGGCTTTCCAGCAGGAAATAAACATGACACACGTCGAGGCACCCTCATCAATAACTGTTCTACAAATAATCTTGTTGGATACAACAACTTGTATTTGAAATGCGAGCTGAGGGGGTAACCTTGTAATGTGATCTTCCAAATCAAATATTATTAAATTTGTATCTGTAGGGTCGATTCCATCGATAGCTTTCAACAATGCCTTCCATTGTGCAGGAAAACTCTGAAGGACTTCGAGGGATGACATCGCAGATGGTGCTTGTGCCAGATATTCTACTATACTGTAGTTTTGGGAACCAAGCACATGAGGATTGAAAGCAGACTTTCAAACCATGCCCTTGGAAGGAGGGTGAAGTCTATATCGAGGTCCAGTCGTTCAAGATGAAGAGGATAGTTGGAAGGTGGAGCCAAGGGAGATTGTTGAACCAACGAAGGTGGTATATCATCAAATTTATTCTTGGAGGAAGGGTAATATTTAGCATGAGTGGTAAGTGTGATGTCATTCTTCTTTGAATCAACGTTACACATAAGTGCATAGGAGGTGGTGGAGGAAGAAGGTTGATCATGTATGACCAATTGAGCATGTTGTTGAGAATGGAAGGGTTGAGACAAGACGGCAGGGGTACGAGATTTTGGGGTCCCTTGGAGGAACTTCGTGACCTCAGCACTTCTCCAACAATCCTTCGTGTAGTGATCATCACCACAGATAAGGAAAGGATAGTGAGGTTTGCGTTTATCCTTATCTTCAATAGGTTGTGTCTTAGCCTTATTGGATTGTGGGTTGTTATTCTTATCCTCCTTATTCCTACCCTTCCATTTTTTAGATTTATTCTTACCGGTAGGAGTCAATTGAACGATGTTCACTTCTGAAGTTTTACCGGTGGGAGGGGTAGGCGTCGGAGCAGTTTGAACATTAGAAGCATGGGATTTGGGCATCGTGTGAGAGGTCTGTGTAGATTGAGGTTGAGCATGGAAAGTACATATCACACCATCAGCGGCATGAGAAGTTGTTGGGGTTGTTGAGGTGGTTGTAGTAGAAGGACGAGGTGCATCAGGGAGTAGATCGTAAAGAGTACCCGTTTGTGAATAAACGAGATCGAGATATTGGGCATGACTGATCGCCTATTCTTCTGTGACAACTCCACCCATAGAAATGTCTTTAGATATGTCAGTCATGAAGGATTCTGTGAAACATTCTGCCAATAACATCAAATACGCGATACCATCATTTCACCCGATTCACCGCTGCCATCCCCATTTCACCACCTTTTCGCGCATTTAACCACTATTCCTGCATATAGTCCCTCGGAAAACTCACTTTGAGCCAGAGCTGATACACAAACTCTCGACGTTGTATCTTACTAAGCTAGTAGCCATGGGAGGAGCAGTCATACGAAATGAGCCCGCCACCACAGCATTGCTCGAACACTATCCAGCAGCGTATCAAATCTTCCAGCAGGCAGAGTGGCTTAATTACTTCCGCAGACTTCAAGGATATAATGAACAGCAAGTCCTACAGTTCGCCCGAAATATTCAAGAGAACCATTATGTCATCGCACATCCGAATATTTGTAATAGAAGAAGACATAGCAACGGTCTCAGGCCTCCCTAGGGACGGCACTCGTATGTTCAATCGGAAGCATATCATCAGAAATGTTCAGCAAAGCTTCTTCCTGCCTGGGGAAAGAATTGAATTGAAGGGCAGGGGTGTTCATCTCAGCTCATTGCCTCCCCCGTGGCCGAAGGTCGCCAGATTCATCAAGCACTACCTGACCTGCGAAGGTTGATATCAGGTAGTCTACCAACACGACTTTCTTCTACTTTCTCATTTAAGGCATAACAGACGGGTCAATATTCCCTATTATTTGATGGGTTGTTTGAAGAATATGGCACATTATTGTATAAAGGCCAAAGATCCAACCCTGTCACTTACCCACCATCGTCTTGTTCAATTACTCATCCACAGGGGTTTTGACCAACAAAACCGTCCTCTAAATAACCCACCCATAAACCCTCAACCAGCTGCTGAAATTCCCCAGGAGCAGCAACCGCAAAACCCCCCAGACTCCCCTGAAGTACCCAATATCCCGCCCACATAACCAACCAGTCCAGTCAATCCCCCTACCCTACCAAATCCACCGCATACCCTACCAAAGTCATCCACTCTCGCCCATCATATTCTCAGTGATGACTCTGAACCAGATAATTTCGCCTGCCCCGTCATTGAAGAAAGACCCTCACGAAAACGAAAACAAATCCCCCCCTTTCCACCCTTCTTACAGAAAAAGCGAACAAGAGCCTCAACAAGGCTACCCTTTATGACCACTACCCTAGATACCCCACCAATTCGACTAATACCCCATACACCTCCAACCCCCCCAATCCTGGGATCTTTGCCTACTCCAACTACGGGCACTGAAACACAAGAACCAGATGCCCAGGATACTATAACACCATCTGTCTCACATAACGTAGCTGAAACACAAGAACCAGCTACCCACTCAGTGGCTGAAACACAAGAACCAGCCATGGCTGAAACACAAGAAACAGCTACGGCAGAAACACAAGAACCAGCCGCTGATATTGACATTGAGTTACAGGAACCAGATGCCCAGATATCATTTGTTTCAAATAAAGTGGCTGAAACACAAGAACCAGCCACTGATTTTGAAATTGAATTACAGGAATCAGAGGCCTAGAATGCTGCAACACTACCCTCCTCAAGCAAAGTAGCTGAAAAACCAGCTACCCATTCAATGGTTGAAACACAAGAACCAGCCACTGACATTGACATTGAGATTCAGGAATCAGAGGTCGAAGGTGCTGAAACACTACTCTCCTTAAACCAAGAGGTTGAAATACAAGCATCAGCTGCCATTCCTGTAGCTGCTCCACAAGAACCAGCTCATGAGGCTATGACTGCCACACAAGAACCAGTCGTCTCACAATCCAAACCAACAATGGTCGATGTCTTGGAAGAAAACAAGTTTTTAAAGTCTCAATTAGAATCATATCAGCAAGAATTAGCCAGGGCTAGGGAAGAATATGAAAAAGAACTAAATTTGTACACCTTAGCTGGAACAGCAACCTTGTCAGAAGAGACTACAGAGAGCAGCTACAATCAGAAGTGCTCCAGGATTGTGAACACATCATCAGATCCATAGAGATTCATGCCCTTCGGGCCAATAACCTGTTTTGGCAGCAATCCACGGAGAAGAGACAACAGCACAATCCTTTTGTTCCTGCCAACCTAGAAGTAGAAATTTCCAGGATACCCAACTACATCCAGTGTGTTAGACATTGTGTTGAAAATTGGATAGGGTATCGGTTTTATTTTCCCATTCTCTGGTTGCCAATAGAAAGGTATCAAGTCAGTTGTAAGCTGCCTAAGAAGGCAGAAACAACAGCATGGCAAAGATTGCAACAGGTACAAGGGTTCAGAACGCCAACAGACAGTACCTCCCACAATTACTGCTTGAGTAACTTACATGATCAGAGTCGGTATCCAGACTCTGATTCAGAGTGAGTTGCCTGAGGACACGCAAC
>SNQJ01S0303682.1:0-10236 GCA_010110895.2 Picea sitchensis | reverse complement strand
TATACATCATTATACTACTAGAGACAACGAGGGAAAGGATTAGCGTTGTCTCTATTTTTACTTGATGTTTATAAGTTTGGTCATTTAGTACTTTAAATTCAAAGGGTAAATCGGGGGGTTGATTACTAGTTGGAAGGATTCACTTGAAATAATCTCCACTTCTATGGTAAATGTAGGCATATAAACTTAAATTGGGTCCAAGGAAATTTGGAAGGTGTATAATATAATCAACCTATATGGCCCTTGTGGAGAAAGGAAGTCCTATCAGGAAAAATTCAAAGGCTAAGGATGGGTTAAATATAAATGTGATAATAAGAGGTGACCTAAATCTAACAATCAAGGCATGAGAGTTGTGAGGGGACTATTCTAGACAACATCTCATAGCATGTTTTTTTGTGAATATGTTTGAGGATTTGGGTATTTGTGACGTGGAACCAATCCAAATTATCCCTACATGGAGGAATCTTAGAAGTTGAAGGGAGAGGTTTTCCAAGAGATTAGATATGTTTATGGTAGCAAAGAAAATAATGGAATAATTGTAAAGATTGAAAACATGGGTAGGAGAAGGTGGATCTCCATATCATCTGCATGTCCTCCTCCAAAAAACAAGGAAGATCATAAACCACCTTGCCCCTTCACATTCAATCACTCTTAGTTAGAATAATAAAGCATTTGTGCTATGAAACTAGGGGAAGAATGTCCCAAACTCAGGAGAATCCACCATGTTCTAGTTTTCTAAGAATCCGAACAAGGTAAATAAAGTAGTCATGGAGTGGGAAAAGAAAAAATCAAGAGAAAACCTAAGGGAGTTAATAAAATCAAGAATCAAATCACAGACTTGTTCAAGACAACTGATAAGGGTTTCTTCACTAAAGAAGAAAGTCTAGAACTTAAAAAAACACTAGAAAAATCCAAAACGAAGATTATGGAGGAGGAGATAGAGTGGAGGTTGAAACGTAGGGTTATCTGGTTAGCAAAGGGTCACAAAAACATTATAAACCCATATTTACATATTTACTCATGTTATTCGAGAATTGATAAAAATATAGATAAGAAGATGAATATTGATGTTTATTTTACAAAAAGGGGTCCCCATATAAAAATTATCAAGGGGGTTCCTTGGTACATGTTCATTAAATATCGTGTCTCTTACTAACCTATTGACTTTATTATGCTCATTTTATTACCTTTTATTATTGTATTGATATCTTTATTAGTTGTATTATTTATTACTTATCATAGCATTTATGTATGTAACATTACCTTCCCATTTAGAAATGCTTTGTCCTCAAAGCAATCATGGATGGTTTTGTCTTCCATTGTGAAGAGTCATCTTGATTTTGGATTTGTTTTTGAAATTTTTGTTAGTTATTTTAGCGGATGATTTTGGCTTCTCGAACTTATAACTTGTAGTTTTTCCCTTGCCAATTGAAATCCATTAATTGCTCTAGGAGGTTTGTGGCATAGGTGCTCAGTGACATTGACCATTATACTCCTAACACCATGTCCATCCCATTGATTGGTAGAGAATAAAATATATTTTGTAGTTCAAAGATTTGTACATGTACAAAAAATTTATGGCACCTTCCTATTCCTTTGACTTGTCGATCGTCAATGACCTTGACAATGAGATCCTTCATAGGGTATACAAAAAGGTTTAGTTGTTTTGCAAGATTGATATCCACAAAATAATGTGTACCTTGAGAGTCTACAAGCATGATGATATTTTTATGCTTTATGCTTCCCTTGAGTTTTAATGTCCTTGGTTCCACTTTTCCTATAATTGTCACAAACAATATCTTAGGTTTTTCGTCTGTAATGTCCCCATTTTTGGATTCCCTTACTCTACAGTTGTAGATGACCTTGTGGGTTTATGTCATCCTGACCAGAGGGATAATTTAAGGTTAACAATGAGCTCAGGCAGTTTGGAGGAGTTATATGATGCTTTCAGAGGTTTGCTTATCATCTCTCAATATCGGGATCATTCACGCGCAATCAAATTTCAATTCCGTTGCATTTAGAACATTCCCGTAATTTGGGAGTATTAATGGGCATTATTAATGGATTGAACTAAGGTTTTCATTTTAATAATTTATCTAAAAGGCTACCTTGGTGAAATAACTCGTTGGAATCAGAATGAAGAGCTCTAAATGGACGAGAGGATAAAAAGTGACTTTCAATGCCCAAAAATGTTTTAAAGTCAAATAAATCACTTTTGGAGTAAAAGGGTTAATAAATTAATAAAGTGATTTTACTAAAGTTAAATTAAAAAATCACTTAAGTGTAAAAGGGTCAGCAAAAGGGTGAACGAGGAAATAAAAGAGGATGAGGGCGCCCTCTCTCATTATTCATTTTTATTTCCTAAAAACGATTTTGAGGAGCTCTTGTGGCTTTTGTCTCTTGGGACGAAAAACCCTAGAGAAGAAGATTGGTTTTGGCGGTGAGACCATCCACCCTAGTTGGTCGGGGAGAGAAGATCATTCAGATCTTTTCATTGTGCTTCAGTGTGGTCAAGATCTCATCTTGGCGGCTAAGTTTTCTTACATGGTGGCTGAGTTCTACTTGTATGTTGTCGAGTTTCTTAAATTGGGTCGCATCTCTTCATTTGGGGTCGAGTTTCTTAGTGTTGGGTCGATTTGTTGGTTGTGGGGTTCGTTTTCTTCATTTTTGGGCACATTACTTAAGCAAGGGACCGAGTTATTACATTCTGGGGTGGACTTGATTGTCAAAATTGATTTATTTACTTGTTGGACCGTTTTTCCCTTGTGATGAGGTGTCATTCTTTGGCAGGGGTTGTTTCATTCCATAAAGGACGAAATATTCCTTTGTGCAGGTCAATTTATTGTTGTCGGGGTCGCCTCTTCCTTGTTGGGGTGAGTTGTATCCAAATTGGGTCGAACCTTGTAGTGAAGGGACCAATTTCTCCTTGGAGAAGTTGAATATTACAAGGCAATGGATTTTTGGGTGGCAAAGACCAATTTTGCAATGATATAGTGGGGGATTCATTTGTTGTTACAACCAAATACCATTTCTGTCTTCCAACCAAGTTTTACCAATCAAGTGGCCATACTTTCAAGGAAAATTTGTGACTTATTTATGGTTGTATCAGTTCTGCTTTAGAAGTTAACTAAATAATCAGATTGGCTTTCTTCTTTTGTTTTTGGTTAAATTCCTATGGTTTATAGTTATCGTTGTCATCTATTATGTGCCAAACATATTTCAAAGGGATGCAAACTGTTTCTTTAAACCATTACATCAACAAACACATAAAATCACTACACCAACAAATTATTTGACGAAATGCCTATGCTGCAAAACTAAGTAAGAAAAAAAATGAGTGGGGATTTTACAGTGGTATCATAGCAATGCATCCTCCCAGCCTGGAGGGTAATCAATGAAAATGGTATTTTCATATTGTTACCAATAAGTGGCCAACACTTATACCTTTCCATTTCAATAGGGTGTCTTAGTATCAAGGTTTGCACTCATGGGGTTAAGTAAGATGAAGATAAATCTGGAACTCATGGAATTTTTTTGGAAAACCTCTCAAGAAACTCAAAATAATCTAACAATATTGTTAGAGCATCAAGAGTTGTTGAAGCCTCAACTATAAGTTGGGAAGAAGAAGGAAGGGCTTACATATTATTTGAGAGAGTATGAGGCACTTGGTGAGGATTTTCACGCAACCATGTCATTAAAGGAAATTTTCACCATCAAATCTGAAGTGGTTGGTGATGTGGATGCCTCGTCTCATGGGGGAAGTTTGATAGAATTGTTGTGTTTTTATATTCTTTGCAGTGAAATTCTAGTTGAGGTGAATCGATTGATGTTTGAAGTTGAGCTGGATGAACAATAAGTCGAAGGTCGAGGTGAGTCAATCTATTAAAGTTGAAGTCGAAGGTTGAGGCAGTTTGACATGCTAAAGGCATCAAAAACAAGTCGAAGAGGTCAACCAACAAGAGGTCGACAAGAGGATGTGTGGTGATCGACTAAAGACCGAATGAAGGTCGATTGGTAATATGACTTGGACTCGATTGTAACAAAATCCTGAGATTTACGAGATTTGTAGCCAATGATTTGCATGGATCTGTAACCGTTTTTGGGCGCCAAGTCTTTAGGGTTTTTCCTGTTGTAACTACTATAAAGAGGTTTGTTGTAAGGTTGTAAAGGCTAATGAAAATATGTAAATATGAATGAAACGTGGGTTGTTGGTCATGTAGATGTAAGTCAGATTGGCTACAGGGTTGTTCTTGCGCATGAAATAGGGTATGATGTCGATTGTGTCTTAGGTGTGGACCAAGGTTAGACATGTAACCTTTTATTAAGATTGAATAAGACAACAAGAGAGCATAACACTTAAAGGAATGTCAGTTTTCCCGGTTTGGGTTTCCAGGGTAAAATCTATGTGTATTATGTGATTGTTGTGTCATTTACGTTCTTGATTAAATTATTCTTCTCCTCTGCTAGGTTTAGTGTGGAAGTGTCTCTCATTTTTCGATAAGTGGTATCAGAGTTGTGTTATGTTTTAACGAGTGTATCAGATCTTGATTTACCAATCTTGAATATGAGAACTAAATCCTAGGTACAGTAAGAGTTGTAAGTCATAAATTGTGTCAAAGATCGTGATAAAGAATGCATAGCAGTTCAAGAATAGATATAGAAAAATTCAATGGCCAAAATTTTGAGCTTTAGAAGCTTAAAATGTAAGATCTTCTGAACAATGGATAGCCGGTTTGTCCAGGTACCCAACCGACAGGCATGTCAATGGAAGAATGGGAGAAACTCGAAAGAAGAGCAAGAAGAATGATTCGGATTTGTCTCGTAGATTCGGTACTGTTGAATGTCTCAGGCGAATATTCGATCAAGAAACTGTGGGACAAGTTTGAAAGCTTATACCAGTCGAAATATCTGGTAAATAAGTTGTTTCTCAGAGAGAAGCTATATATCCTGAGAATGAGTGATGGAAGTTCGGTGACCGAGCATTTAAATGTGTTTAACACCATTTTAAGCCCATTATCATCTATGGATATTAAAATTACCGAGGACGAGAAGTGTATAAGCCTATTATGTTATTTTTCAAACTCATGGGTTAGCTTAGTCATGGTTATAGGGAGTAATACAACCACACTAGAGCTAGAAGACATGGTTGCTTCTCGGTTGTCAGAAGAAATGAGAAGAAAGAACATGGAAGGATTGACCAAAGATGATTTAGTGGTGATAGGTCTACCAATTGAAAGAGATAAAGGTAAATTTTCCGGTAGAAAGTCTAAGTTGAAGTGTAGATCAAAATCCCCGGTTCAGTCAACAAGAAGATGTTGGAAATGTGGTAAAGTTGGGAATTACAAAAATGCATGTAAGTTGAGGGTGATGTTAGTTAGTACGAGATTCAAAGAGAAGTAGTTGAATCAAAGAAAGACAACCCTGGATAAGGGAGGTGATGTGTACCTGGAGTCGACCAATACACAGTCGGATCAAGGTGTTTGGTTGATCGAATCAGGAGCATCATATCATTTGACACCACATAGAGAATGGTTTTGCGAGTATGAACGATATGATCGAGGTGATGTGTTCTTGGGGGACGACTTGACAACCAAAATTGTCGGACGAGGAAGAGTTTGATTGATACTATAGGATGGCAGGAAAAGAACCCTTCCAGGTGTGATACACATTTCAGGTTTGGCAAGAAATATAATATCTGCTAGTAAGATGAGTGATGTTGGAGTACACAATTTGTTTCAAAAGGATTCATGCAATATGGTTAGAGGTGTGATGGTCTTAATGAAAGGAGTTTGGATTGGAACTCTATACAAGTTATTAGGGAATGTTGATTTGACTGGATGCAACAACATTGTTGCTCCTGAAGTCGACTCAAGTGGACCCGACTCAGGCTAAGTCGGTACAAACCGACTCGACAAGACACGATAAAATCGACCTGACCAGGCTATGGCACCAAAGGATGGGACACATTGGAGAAAAAGGACTTCGAGCTATGCACAACAAAGGTATGGTCGAAGGATTTCCTGAATGTGGTTTAGAGGTCGAATTTTGTGAACATTGCATATATGGAAAACAAAGTTGGGTGAGGTTCCCATTTGGAGCGACAAGGGAAAATGGGATTCTAGAACTGGTTCATAGTGATGTGTTTGGCCCTATTACAGTGCCTTCACCTGGTGGATCCCTGTATTATGTCTCCTTTATAGATGAGTTTTCCAGGAAGACATGGATATATTTCCCAAGGAAGAAATCATAGGTTTTCGAGAAATTTAAAGAGTTTAAAGATCTTGTAGAAAACTAGATAGATAAGAAGATTAAGGTGTTGAGAATTGACAATGGTGGTGAATTCTATGGAAAATAATTTGATCACTTCTGTAATCAGTATGGAATAGCACGCAAAAATACCACACCATATACCCCACAACAAAATGGATTTTTCTAGAGAATGAATAGAACGTTGATGGATAAGGCAAGGAGCATGCTTAGTGGTGTTGGGCTCGCACAAGAATTCTAGGCGGAGGGAGTCGACATTGCAATATATCTGGTGAATATGTCTCCTTCATCGGTGTTAGTCAACACAACTCCACATGAGGTATGGTCAGGTAAGAATCCTTCAGTTTCATATCTCAAAGTATTTGGTTGTGATGCATTTGTGCATGTTCCTGAGGAAAAGAGGAGCAAGCTGGACAATAAGACAATCAAATGTATTTTCATTGGATATAAAGAAGGAATGAAAGGAGATAAGCTCTGGGATCTTGCATCAAGGAGAACAATTTATAGTCGAGATGTGGTCTTCAGAGAAGTTAGAGGTAAGTATAAGTTTGAATAATTTTTTCAAACCGAGAATAATCCTGAGACGGTGCAGTTTGAACTGAGGAACGAAGAAGATGATTCAAATGAGTCGATTAAATCTGAGGAAGAGGTGGAACAAAAGACTCTGGTGGTAAGGAGGTAAGAAAGAATAAGAAAACTATTCGAAAGGTATAGTCCACTCAACTTTTGTTCCACATTCTTGCTAGCTTCCATCGACAATGAGCCAAAGTCGATCGGTGAGGTGGTCGACTCAGCATAGGGTAAACTTTGGAAGGATTCCATGATCGAAGAGATGGAATCCTTGCACAATAATGACACACGAGATTTAGTCAAGTTACCCAGTGGAAGAAATCTTGTCAGTACCAAATGGGTATTCAAGAAGAAGATGAATGCCACAGGACAAGTTGAGAAGTTCAAAGCTCGACTGGTAGCGAAAGGTTATTCCCAAGTCGAGGGAGTCGAATTCAGTGAGATTTTTTCCCTTGTTACAAAACTAACTTCCATTAGAGTAATAATGTCTCTGGCTGGAGCATTCGATCTGGAAATAGATCAGATGGATGTGAAGACAATGTTCCTACATGGGGACCTGGAAGAAGAAATGTACATGAAACAACCTGAAGGATTTGTAGTAAAGGGCAAGCAAGAGTTGGTGTGCAAACTAAAAAGATACCTCTATGGTCTAAAGAAACCGACAAGGATGTGGTACGAGAAGTTCGACACATACATCCTTAGTTTGGGATTTGTGAGAAGCAAAGTTGATCATTGCGTATATTCCAAGGAAGAAGGTGGGTGTTTCATATATCTAGCTTTGTATTTCGATGACATGTTGCTGATTGGAAACAACATGGATGCAATAAAGGAGGTGAAGAAGAAGCTATCCTCCAAGTTCAACATGAAGGATCTCGATGCAACTAACTTCATTATGGGAATAGAGATTAAGAGAGATTGAGCCACTAGAAAGCTTTGGTTGAATCAGACGAAGTATATTAAAATAGTTCTGAAACGGTTCAACATGCAAGATTGCGAACCAGTGAAGGTGCCAATTCCTGTGGGAGCAAGGCTAACCATTGAACAATGTCCAAATACACATGAATAAATAGAGGACGTGGCATGTGTTCCCTATGCAAGTGTTTTTGGTAGTCTAATGTATGTGATGGTCTACACTCAACTAGACATTTCCCATGTAGTGGGAGTGTTGAGAAGGTACATGTCGACACCTAGAAAGGAGCACTGGACTGCTGTCAAGAGAGTATTCAAGTATTTGTCTGGCACGAAGGACTATGCTATATGCTACCAAGGAAGACCTGGAGGTGGCAATGGTAAGTTAGATGTACATGGATTTGTCGATGCCGACTAGGCTAGAGATTTGGATCGACGAAGGTTGAACAATGGATATGTCTTCAAGATCTTCAGTGGAGCAATAAGCTAGATGAGTAAGCGATATGCGGTCGTAGCCTTGTCAACAACAAAATATGAATACATGGCGGCCACTCATGGAAGTAAAGAAGTGGTATGGTTGCAAAGGTTGTGTTCAAGAATCAGGTTTGAGTAGAGAGCTATAAAGGTAAGTTGCGACTGACAAATCACAATATTTATGGCAAAGAACTATGCTTATCATTCGAAGTCTAAGAACATTGATGTACAATACCATTTCGTAAGAGATATGGTGGAAAGTAACAAGGTGCTACTTGAGAAAGTAGGCACGTTGGAAAACATAATAGAATCGTTGACCAAGTCTGTGAGTGTTTTGAAGTTATCTTGGTGTAGAGAGGCAATGGGCATTGTTACTCTGGGTCTGTGAACAAAATTTTAGGAATCTCATGTTTCAACAAACAAGATGATAGGTGGGAGAACGTTGGGTTGTTATATTATTTGCAGTGAAAGTATAGTCGAGGTGAATTGACTGAAAATCAAAGTCGAGGTGGATCAACAACAAGTCAAAGGTCAAGGTGAGTCGACCAATTAAAGTCGAAGTCGAAGGTCGAGGCAGTTCAACAAGGTAAAGGCATTGACAACAAGTCAAAGAGGTCAACCAAAAAGAGGTCGACAAGTGGACACGTGGTGACTGACCGAAGACTGAATGAAGCCCAACTAGTAGTCAAATGGTAATATGACTTGGTGTTGACTCTAACAAAATCTCGAGATTTGCGAGATTTGTGGCCAATGATCTGCATGGATATGTAACATTTTTTTGGCGCCAAGTATTTAGATTTTTTCTTGTTGTAAATCCTATAAAGAGGCGTGTTGTAAGGTCGTAAAGGCTAATGCAAATATGTAAATATGAATGAATTGTAGGTTGTTGGTCATGTAGATGTAAGTTGGATTAGATATAGGGTTGCTCTTGCGTAGGAAGAAGGTATGATGTCTATCGTGTCTTAGGTGTGTACCAAGGTTAGACATGTAACCATTTATTTAGATTGAATAAGACAACAAGAGAGTAGAACTCTCAAAGGAATGTTGGTTTTCCCGGTTTGGGTTTCCAGGGTAAAATCTTTGTGTACTGTGTGATTGTTGTGTCATTTATGTTCTTGATTAAATTCTTCTTTTCCTCTGCTAGGTTTAGTGTGGAAGTGTCTCTCATTTTCTGACAAGAACCCAAAGATGACTTCTGGGAAGTGCATGCATCTACTCATGTTGAGGAGGTGTGCAAGGAGGTTGACAAAGCATCAACCTCTAATATATCATTAAAGTTGTCCTACGAGGCTATTAACAATAGTACATGTGATGGACACGTTGAGAGTATATACGATGATTATAATGACTATGATGAACTTTGTGAGGAGTTGAATTTGGCACATTCTTCTTCATCCACAACAAAGACTCAATCATCTATGGCAGTCGTGACACATGAGGATGTCAGTGGTACTTATGGTTTGATGGAGGAGCTTCTTGTGATGGTCGAGTGGAAGGAGTATTCATATTTACATGGGCTTGACCAGGTATGACTTAGAGACTTATAATTATACACATAGTCCACATCTTGGAGATCATGAGCCTCATCTGTTGGGGAGCCCATTGATGGCTCAAGTCATAACTGTAGATGGGGGAGTTGATCATATACCTAGTGGACCAACCATGAGGGAGGTATATGCACCCACTTATTGTGGGAATGGATATATTAAGTATGTGGACACATCAATATGGGATTGTGGGGTGATTCCTTCAGAGAGACTTCTTGATAGGGACTTTCAACATATCATTGAGTTTGGATTGTCCACGGGCGAGAAGTTGATAGATGGGCTTCATCGAGTAACATATTCATCGAAGATTGATATTTGATTGGGATATCACCAGACTACTTATGGGTGTCACTATGGGAATTATGAGTTCGGTCATTGTTGGTTGTGGAGCCTGATTTAGAGGTCCTTTACTTTCAGCCGTGTTTATACCCCATGAAGTATTTACACCCCAGAAGTATGTACACTCTTC
>SNQJ01S0303678.1:0-10236 GCA_010110895.2 Picea sitchensis | reverse complement strand
CACTAAAATAGATGCATTGGAAAATAATATGTCTAAAACCCATGTAATCATGAAAATGGTTTAATGTAAGGGTATGGGAAAGTGGAATATGGTTAAAAGTGAAGTGAAAGTGAAGTGAAAGGTTGGTAAAAAGATGGTACTTTTGCAACCCAACACCCACATTGTACCTTTTCCTAATGGACCATTCTATCATCACTCACTGATGGAAAATTACGAGATCAAGCGTCAAATCCAAGAGATACTTCAAAAGGGGCACATCAAACCCAGTTCCTCCTCTTACAGAAGCCCGGTTGTACTGGTGTAGAATAAAGATGGGACCTGGAGGATCTGCATTGATTAAAAAGCATTAAACAAAATCACAGTCAGGAATCGGTACACCAATCCCAGAATTGATGACCTTCTTGACCAACTCAAGGGGGAAAATTTCTTCAGCAATATTGACCTAAAGTATGGCTACCACTAGGTTCCCATCAAACCAACTGATATATGGAAGACAACCTTCAAATATAAATGAGGTCTCTTATAATGGTTTGTCATGCCCTTTGGCTTAAAAAATGCACCAGCTACTTTCATGAGGTTGATGGATGATGTATTGAGACCCTTTACCAACTCTTTTGTGGTGGTATATTTGGATGACATCCTCATTTTCAGAAGAACTTGGGAGGAGCACATGCATCATATTCAACAAGTTTTGAGCATTTTGCGGCAGCAAAAGCTCTATGCCAACTTGGAAAAATGCTCCTTTGGCATGAACATGGTCCAATACTTGGGATACATTGTTGATGAGAATGGGGTACATGTTGATCCAACTAAGAACCAAGTCATCTGTGACTGGCCAGCCCTGACCATACTAACCGAGTTCAGAGCTTCTTGGGACTTGCCAACTTCTATGAACAGTTCATGTTGGGATTCTTCCATATTGAATGGGCTCCCAATCAAGTGACCAAGGGAGGTGGTAGGGAAAATCTCACATGGGGAAAGGAAAAACAACAAGCATTTGATGATCTAAAGCATCGCTTGTGCTCAACTCTGGTACTCTCCTTACCCAATATGCAACAATTGTTTGAGATTGAGACTAATGCATATTACTATGATGTAGGCACATTTCTCACTCAACACGGTCATCCAATAGCATACCATAGTGAGACACTTTCATATATTATCCGGAAATACCCCAACTATTATAAGGAAATATATTCCATTGTACAATCCCATCGTCAATGGAAACATTACATTCTGGGAAAGGAGACAATCATCCACATTGATCACAAGCCTTTTCAGTTCATACAGACATAGGAGAAGTTGCAGAATGACTAACATTAGAAGTGGTCTACCTACCTGGAGCAATTCCATCTCAACATCAAGTATAAGACATGGAGCGCAAATCGTGTCATTGACTACCTCAGTCAACCTCCCATGGCTGCACTCACTACCATGCTCCATTCCTATGGGAATGAGGCATCTAAGTTGCCCCAACTTTATCGGCAAGATTCGTTCTTCACCACCACCTATCAACTCTTGGGTACATGCACGAATGTCACCTATTTTCACATTCATGATGGATTTTTATGCCATATGGACCATCTCTGTGTTCCTACAAGAGAGCATGCAAATCTAATTTGAGAGGCTCACTACAATCGGATGGTAGGACATTTTGGCATGGAGAAAATTGTGGTCATTCTATAGAAACATTTTTATTGGCCAAAACTTTGACAGGACATCAACAAGTATATCATATCTTGCATTATCTGTTCCATTGCCAAGACAACCATCAAGAAGCAAGGATTATAAACCCCTCTTCCTACTCCTGAGAGACCTTGGGAATCCATCTCAATGGATTACATGTCTAGCCTTCCATCCACCAAGAAAGTCAATGATTGTGTATTTGTGGTATTTGATTTGTTTTCGAAGATGGCCATTCTCATAGCCTGCAAGAAGAACATCACAGAGACATATACTGCCAATCTCTTCTTTGAATGAGTGTGAGTCCATTTTGGGATACCACAAGCCATCATCTCCGATTAGGACAACAGTTTCCTCAGCAAATCTTGGTCGAGTCTTTGGTCACTGTTGGACACCAATATCACTATATCCACTGCCTTCCACCCTCAAACCAATGGCCAAAAATAGGTCATCAATCGGATGATTATGCACATCCTGGGCATGTATAATTCTAAGCATCCACATACATGGGATAAGAGTCTTACCTATGTTCAACACAACTACAACATGGCTCTCCATAAATCCACTAACCATATCCCCTTTCAAGTGGGGCTGGGATTCCAACCCTTGGGTCTCATTGATGTTGCACTACATATTGAAACAACATAGACAGACACTTCCCATGTTCACTCTGAGGCCGAAAAATCCACCATATTTGTTGAGCAGATTCAACACATCCGCCAACAGGTTCGTGAGATTTTGCAGAAATCCAATGCTAAGTACAAGAAGTTTCATGATCAACACCAGGTACCGCACTAGTTTCAGGTGGGAGACAAGGTGTGGTTACATTTGCAGAAAGATATCCTTATAGGGCCCCATCAGAAGCTCCACCTACTTCTCTATGGGCCTTACATTATCACCAAAGCTATGGGTAGAAATTCTTTTGAGCTCAACACTCCACCCTTCCTTGGCTTGCACCTAGTGTTCAATATGGACCTCCTTTGGCCATATTTTCCACCATTATTGGACACCTCAAAGATCACATAATAGTTGACACCAACATAGTTCAAACCTGACTACATGGAACATGAATCCACTGATCAAATAGTGGACACACAGGTCAAGGGAACTTGCCAGCAAAGGATCCAACTTTATTGGGTTTTCAAGGTAGGGAAACTCCTACATCAAGGCAAGTGTCTCACCTAGAGCCAAATTCAGTAGAATTTTCCTCACCCGATGGGGGAAATCAATGAAATGGAGACAATTGATTCCTAAGGGGGGAGGACTGATCTACGTGGATATTGGTAGCCACCCACCTATTCCAATTGGCTTCTCTTGACAATTTTTAGTTTAGCATGTTCATTTTTACTTCTTTGTAATTGTGGGTTCTACACTTCCAGGGCTGTCTAAATCCCTACAAATCTTCTAGGTGGAGACCAGTGGATGCCCACCTAATCCAACTGGATTATTTTGTAAGTTTTCATGTCATCACATCGTTTTGTACTTCTAGGGCCATTTGGGCCCTAAACAATGTTTTTTTGGCTTGCCACAGTCAAACTATAGACAAAGTCAGAGTTTGATGGTATAATGTGTATTTTTTTAGAATGCCTTTCCATCGAGCTATCACACGCCTAAAACAAAGGTCGTATGCAAAAGTTATGACCCCGAGAATATGAGGTACCAACTTAACCATCGGGGCCCACATAACATTTGGCGTTTCATCTCCTAGGGTTAGGTTTTTGGATGTCTAGGGTTTTGGCATTCATGAGTAATGTTAAAAGGGCCTTTGGAGCCTCATTGTAATCATTATGCTTAGAAATATGCATGTAGCAAACACATCTCTTCTTAGAGATAGCTACCACCATTCGAGCAAGTTGTTTTCAGTTCTGCAGTTTTACAGTTTCAACCTATTTTATTTATTCAATAGAAGTTATTATTCACTAGATATCTGTTGTTTTTATCCATATCTCTATGTTATTGTATTCAATCTGTTATTCATTTTGTTTCTCTCATAAACATGGATCAGGTAGACTTGGTACCTCATCTGGAAACACATATTTATACTCTCTTAATATAGGATGGTCATCTAGACTTGGTTTATTGTCCTCAACAGAGTTCAACACTTGTATTGCATACAAATATCATCATTTTTTGCAATACTTCTTCACTTGAAGGGATGATATTTGTCTCACTCAGACAAGATTTTGAACTCCTTATAGGGTTATTTTCCTCCCTTCCTCATATTCACACTCCAATGTTTTATTATAACAATCCAACTTGGATTTATGGGTATCCAACCACTCCATTCCAATAAACAAGTCATAAGATCCTAAAGAGAGCATGTTTAGGGTTTCTTGGGTGGGAAATCCATTCAAAATGAATTGGCATGCTAATATGAACTATGTTACTTTTCTTTGTGTTCCTATGGCTAGTTGTACTAGCCACGATTTAGCATGTTTTACTTGCTTCAATTTACATTTATCAACAATTTGAGGGGAAACCTAACTCAGATTAGAACCAGGGTCAATTAAAATGGAAACTAGATGATTGGCAATCATACCTTCCATCTCCACCACTGAATCTTGGTGGTCATCTTGTCTATTATCGAGGGATGCATAAATTTGTGGCAGGCTCCTAGCCACATCATTGACTGTGGTAGCCTCATGGATGTTGTAGATCCTCCTATTTTCCTATTTCCTATGTGGTCAGTCCCTCAGAAAATGTTCTTCTCCACATCTCCAACATTTCAAGGGTTATCTCTTTGTATTATCTATATTTTCTGGGGTGGATCCAAAGGGTTTATTTCCACTTTGAGATGGATTTTTTTTTTTATACACAGTCTTAGTAGGAAGGATGATCTTATAGCTTTTCTAGTGATTCTAAATATTGATATTTTGATGTAACTACGAAAGACATTATTTTGTATTTGTATTGGTCAAACCTTGAGAAGGTTATTGTATAAATCAGCTCAAAAGAGATTATTATTTTATTGTTATCCTTATTGTTAAAGTCAAAACAGCTCCTCTTAGGGTTGCATATTTTTGGGAGTCAAGTTATGTGTATAAATAGAGGCCGAGTTCCTCTCATTTGTACACACACACAACTCGCCTTCTCTTGTGTATTTGGAGCATAGAAAAGGAGGTCTACCACAAGAGGTCTTGGTTTCTTGGTCTTTGGTATCTTGGTCTTGGTCTATTTGTGGAGAGATATAACATGACATTGTACTAGTTGAAAGAATCTATACTGAAGAATTGGTTTCTAGTTCCCNCCCCCCAATGAGGTTTTCCCAGGATATATCTTGTGTTATGTGATTGTTTATCTTTCAGTGATCCTATTACATGCAATTGTTAATGAATGTTAAAGAAGATAACTATAATTTTTAAAATTCCAACATGGTATCAGAGTAGGTCTGAATAGAAGACATTTCACATATCTAGAAGACAAAAGGATTCTCTTTTCTTGATAGGAGTGGTTTTCAGACAAGACAAGACTACTAGAAAGTGTTCCCTAGTGGAGCGCATCTTTCCCTCGATCAGATCTTCATAATCCAAAATTTGGGATTTAGGCATAGGATGACTAGCAGAACCAAGATTGATGAGAAGATGGAGGGGGATGAAAACTTCATGTCCTAGAGGTACATATTATCCCTCCTCCTAGAAGAACATGATCTAGAGAAGTTCACTAAATAAGAGGTTTCTGAACCAGAGGGAGATGAGACTAAAAGCAAAGCAGAAGAAGGATATGGTAAAAGAAAAGAGGATTATTACAGACTCCATTAAGGACCATATTATTCATCAGATATATTCATTATCCACTCCAAAATAAATTATGGATGCCTTAACTCGACTGTTTGAAGGAAACAACATCAACCGAATAATGACCTTGAGAACTCAAATAAAGAACGTGAGAATGCAGAATTCAGAAACCATATACTCTTACTTATCAAGAGTGAACAAGATCAAGGAGTAGATAGAATCCATTTGTGATATAGTGAATGGAAAATAAATGGTGATGACCACCTTGAATGGTCTCCCAAGGTCATGGGATGCATTTATTCAAGGGATATGCTCAACAAGGAAGCTACCCAAGTTCAGTAGGATATGGGAAGATTGAAACCAAGAAAAATCAAGGACGACAACAAGAAAAGAGAAGATGACAAATGATGATCAATCCCTAGCCACCCATACCAGGAAAGGAAAGAGAAAGAAAGAACCCTTCTCACCAAAGAAGTTTCATAAGGGCCGAAGAAATAACCCAAATTTCAAATGTTTTTGTTGTCAAAAAATGGGACACGTTGCTAGGAATTGTTCCCTCATTCAGATACCAAGTGAAAAGAAAGAAGGTAAAATGCATCATGTTCATACAACTGAATATGATAATCCACCCAAGAAGGTTGCAGAGAATTATGAATCAAGTGATGAGGAGTATGTTCTTATCTCTTCCCTTATAGGAAATTTCACTCATGGAAGTGACATTTGGTTGGTGGACAGTGGTGCTTCCAAGCACATGATAGGTTATAAAGAATCCTTGTCTAACCTTACTCATAAGTATTCATCACACAAGGTGAAATTGGGAGATGACTATCAGTATCCAATCAAAGGAGTAGGAGAAGCCTCGTACAACATATACTCAGGAAAGCTAATGAAGATGAAGGAAGTTCTCTATCATGGAAAATTTTAAGGGCTAAATTTCACCCAATAGGCTAATTTTCCATGCTTTTTCCCAAAAAATGATTCGCCATTCTAAGAATTATTCACCCAAATTCTATAGGAAAAAATTATTTTACCTTAAAAATCGCCAAAATTTTATAAAAACTATATAAAATCCTTATAAAGGACTAGATTCTCCAAGGTTTCTACATTTCAAAATAAATTTCCATCCTTAAAATTATCCCTATTCTCTATGTTCCTGGATTGAAGAAGAACCTTCTCTCGATTTCAGCACTGGATGAGAAGGGTTACAAAGTTGCATTTGTTGATGGACAAGTTCTTATGTGGTCCAGAGGGAAGACTTTTGATTATGTTGTGGTGATTGGAGTTCAATAAGGAGGACTCTACAAATTGAAAGGGCGATCAGATTTAGCATTAATTCACGACACCATGAATCCCAGTGAATTATGGCATAGGATATTTTCTCACCTACATTAAAAGGCTCTACCGAGTGTGAGAAATACGGTGACGGGACTACCAGAGATCTAGGAAAAACCAGACGACATGTGCAAAGTTTGCACACAAGTAAATAATGTGAAGCACTCCTTTCCCAGTAGTGATAGTAGGTCCAAAAGATTATTGGACATCGTGCACTCGGATGTGTGTGGACCGATGTCAACAACTTCACTAAGAGGGTATGTATATTATGTGTATTTTATTGATGATTACTCATGTAAAAATTGGATCTATTTGTTAAAGGAAAAGAATGAAGTATTTGGAAAATTCAAAGAATTTAAGGCACTGGTAGAAAACCTAATGGAGTGGAAGATAAAGACCTTGCGATCAAATAATGGAGGACAATTCACTTCAGAGGAATTCAAAGAATATTTCAAGGAATATGAGATTAAGAGGAAGGTTTCTACTCCCTACAATCCTCAACATAATGGAGTAGCAGAAAGGAAGAATCAGACGATCATGGAAGCAATGAAGGCTATGATCCATGATCAAGATCTATGTATGCATTTGTGGGCAGAAGAAACAAAGACTATAGTGTACGTGTAGAACAACCCCACAAAGTACTTGAAAACAAGACACAAGAGGAGATGTTTTCAGGAGAGAAGCCAAAATTTAGCCATCTAAGGATATTTGGCTGCCTCGTATTTGTGCATGTCCCGAAGGAAAGGAGGAAAAAATTTGATCCATCTAGAAAGAATGGCATATTTTTTGGTTACAATGAAACATCAAAGGAATACAGGATATATATTCTTGGTCACCAAAAATTTGAGATCAACCGAGATGTAACCTTCGATGAGAGTGCAACTTTCAATAAATCAAAACAAGATTGTGCAAAAGAGGAGAATGAGGAGGAGAATGAAGTTACTAGACTTCCAGAGGCAGAAGTAGTTGAACCAAAGGAAGTCATTCATGAGGATAATGACATGGAAGAATCTCAGAGGCCATCAAAGATGGATTCTTGCAAGAGAATACCAACTTGGGCACAATATCTCATGAGAGATGCAGAAAGATATGGTGCCCCAAAAAAATATTTCATGGAAAGTAAGAAGTAGAAACCGTATTCCAAATATGTGGTATGTTTATGTGATATCATGGATGAAAAACCGTCCAGTTATGAAGAGGCTGTAGAAAAGAGGGTATGGAAGGATGCCATGGGGAAGGAATATCAGTCCATAGTAAAAAATAATTTATGGGATGTGGTCCCTAGACCAAAGGAGAAATCAATAGTAAGTTCAAAATGGATATACAAGACGAAATATGCAATTTATGGAAGTATTGAAAAGTATAAGGCTACATTTGTGGCTTGAATATTCTCTCAAAAGGAGGGCATTGACTTTGAGGAGACATTTTCTCCCATGGTGAGATATACCTCGATCAAGACTATACTTTCGTTGGCCACACTAATGAAATGGAAGGTGCATCAAATGGATGTGAAGAAATCCTTCTTGAATGGTGAAATAAAAGAGGAAGTACATGTGGAGAAGCCACAAGGGATCGAAGTACATGACAGGGAGATGCATGTGTGAATATTAAAGAAGGATTTATGTGGATTAAAGAAGGAACCCAAAACATGGTATGGCATGATCCAAATTTTTCTGACAATTTTAGGATTTACAAAGAGCAGTGAAGATCCTAACCTTTACTTTAAGGTTGTGGATGATGGTCCAAATATACTACTATTGTATGTGGATGACCTATTTCTAACAAGTGTGTGGAAAATATCATCTCAGAGTGTAAGAGAAAATGGGTTGCTTAGTTTGAAATGAAATATCTTAGGATGATGCATTAATTTTTGGGTCTCAAGGTATGGCAGAGATAGGATGAGATCTTTTTGAATCAATGGAAGTATGTTGTGGAAATCCTGAAGAGGTTCGGGATGTTGGATTGGAAGGAAATGGCTACACCTATGGTATCAAACCTGAAGTTGTTGCAGAATACGACTTCAGAGACAGTGGATGTTACTTTATATAGACAGTTGGTGGGTTCGTTGATGTACTTGACAAACACGAGATTGGATATAAGTTTTTTTGTGAACACTCCGAGTCAGTATATGGAGCATCCCAGACAGGTTCATTTGGTCGCAACAAAACATGTGATGAGCTACCTTACGGGTACATTGGATGTTAAGCCCTAATATTGTCTCATTACCCCTTAACTGGGGCATGTTATATTAGTAATGTTATTTTATTTATGTCAACTTTAGGCCATTAGTTGTAATTATACCTCCTAGTCTCCTAAATATACCAAGGAGACATTTCCATTTTGAATCATCTTGTACTTGAACATTTAAGTGGGGTAAAAGGAGGCTTCCCCCTCGAAGAGGCTTATTATCTGAAATTATCTCTTTTTCAAGGTGTTGAGTACTTTTTCTGAGGTTTTTCTATGCTATATTGATATTTGGTTCTTAACATATGGTATTAGAGCTCAAGGTCTTGGGGTTTCGCTGCTACATTTGAGACACCTTGGAATTTTCGCTATAGATTCTTTTCTACAATGTTTCAGAAGGAACGGCTTGGAGGATATTTATTAGACGGATCAAGGTACGTTGGATTCAAATTTTAGCTCCTAAGGCCGTAAAATTTCGGAGATACAACCTGTACAAGATAGGGTTCAGGAATCATCATGAACTGAGTCATTGCGGAATTTTCGCTATAATTTTTTTTATGTAACGTTTCAGACCTTGAAATTTGGAGGCTATTCATAGAAATTAGTAAGGTATCTTTGGTAACAATTTTAGCTTCTAGTTCATCTTAAATTTGTAGATACACCCTGTGTAAGATTAGGTATCTGACTAGTCCTATTGACTAGTCTCAAGAAGGTGTTCCAGGTAAAACAATCATAACTTCTTCCTAGAGTTTCCAAATTGAGTGGAATTAGTTTCATTAGATCGTGGACAGTCTGTAGTATTTCTTCTACGAGTTTCAAAATTTTATATCAATTATTTTGTGTGGGGCATGCTATACAAGTGAGATCTCTTGGAAAGGCCAAAAATCGGCAAGTTGTGGGGAAGTTACCGTAAATTCCACTTGGCACATCCAATTTTTATCAGATCTATGGCATTGCAAAGAAGAAATATCATAGAACTACATAAAAGAAAGTTTCATACCTAGAAGGGTCGAAACTTGGGAGATACAATAGAAGAAATAGTGTCTAGCAGAACCACCTCAAAATCAAGGTTCAAAAGTGATACTTGGCCAACATGCCACCCAAAAAGGGAACTTCTACACCAAATAAGCCTCCAGACAATCGTACTTGGACTCTTTATGAAGGTGAATAAATGCGTAGGGACATAAATGATTTACAAAAGAAGATAGTAACAAAAGATGAACTACAAGATATGGAAGCTAAGTTGGAGGCAAAGATGGATGGTTTAAAAGAGGAGATCATGGAAGTATTGAAAAATATCGTA
>SNQJ01S0303676.1:0-10236 GCA_010110895.2 Picea sitchensis | reverse complement strand
GTTTTGTACATCCAAATGAGGTTGTTGCGAGTTAGTAGGAATTTTCTGAGTTTTGAGTTATTGTTTTGATATTAGTTGTAGCCATTTACTTTTGAATGAATATGACAGAGGAAATTTGATTCAAATGCATAGCACTGTTACTGTTTGAAATTCCCTATTGTTGTGTTTTCATGAATGAATGAATTTCATTATGAATGGATGAAACTGTGGATGTTAGTATAAGTTTCAATTGTTTCTCTTTTGTTGAGTGAGTGCAAGGTGTGCACACAAAACGCAAGGAGTGTGTTGACGAGATCTGTTTCGATCCTGAAGCTCGGGAGAGATAACACAAAACATTTCCTTTGCAAGGAGTGCCAAGCAATTGCTGCAAGGTTTGTAAAGTCCCTGAAAAGAACCAAATCTTGCATAAGAATCTGCAGCAAGAAGTGCACAGATTTGGAATTTGGATAAGTGTCGAAGGACCCCGTAAGAGTCAAAGCCATGAAACGTGAAATCTCGAATTGATCACAGCCGTTGATCCAGGGAAAGATCTGAACCGTCGATCTAGCACCCTTGCGATTTCAGATATTGGGAGAATGGAGGTAAGGAGACTCCCAAATCCGCAAGACGTGAAATCGTGAATCGATATGATCCATTAGATCATGAGGATTCATGAGCCGTCGATCTAACGTTCACAAATATCGACATTTCGGGGATCGGGCGAATAGAGGTGAAAAGTCTTTTGACTTCACAATACACGAAATCGCGAAATCTCGATACACGAAAAGGAAAGCTGGGCCGTCATATTTCAGGGATTGTGGACCGGTGATCTGGTGCTTCGAAATATCGTCATTTCGGGAGTCGGGAGAACATAGGTGAATCGCATCGAGAATTCCCGATACGCGAAATCCCAACGCACTTGAGAATTGAGCCCCGAGTCATGGTGAATGGTCACATGGACAGAGGCCAAGGGAGGAGCTAGGGACCGTTAAATATCTCATCGATATTTTGGGAGTCGGGGATTCAGGGGTGACTCATTCGCAAAGTCCTGACACGCGAAATAGCGACACACCTTTTGCATAGGCGTGCGGTCACAACTAGTGGTCACGTGAGAGAAGCTTGCGTCTGGTGCTTGTTCGCACGACGAAGTTTCCTAAAAGGACATATGGATATTTCTTGGGGATTATTGTAGGGTATCAAGGAACTATTCCAGCTCAAAGATTGAGAATATTCAGAGACCGGAAGGTCAGCGGACCTTGCTAAGGTAGGGGCACTGCATCATCAGGCCAGAAGAAAAGAAGAGGAAGTCTTAGAGCAAAAATAGCAAGCATTAAAAGATTTCATGACTAGGAGGATAACACACTTGATTGAAGAACAAGAGAACAGATTGAAGCTATTTAGAACTAGAAACTTGGATGTCGAAGTTGAAAGAACACAAGACTCACAGAAGACTGAAGCACCTACCCCAGATAGAGAATAAGTATTGCCCTTGAACCCTATGAAAGAATCTCAACAACGCGAAGTTACTATGCCAAAAGAAGATAAGAATCAAAATGGAAAGAGGAATACCAAGACGAAGATCACAGGGAAGAAGTCTAGAAACCTTAGTAAGAAGAGAGCAAAGATAGAAAAGTTGCAGAAGATTCCAGAGGGAACTTCGCAGAAAGAAGTTTTGAAAAACTGGAACTTCGTTGGGATATCAAAACAACGCAACATGGAACTTCTCCATGGCAAAGAAATATAGTCGTTGAAAGCATTATAACCATTAGCCTAACGACCCGAACAGTTAGAACAACAGTAATGGCCCAAAGACTCGCCATCAGACTGTTGGGACTGCACTACAATGGATATAACCGCATTGATGAATACCTTTCATCCATTGGAGAAATCCGTTACATTGTGTCTACTTAGTCCGTCGAATGTTGCACTAAGAACACTTTTGCAAATTGTATCCAATCCAACTCATTTCTACAATGCTGTGTTTATTGAGATCGACACATGTTCCATTGCATTGCGCACTCATTCATCCACCCAAGTTATCTGATCTAAGCATGCATGTCGGATGAGCTTAGCGCCGCAGACAAAGTCGTCGAAGAATTTATCATCGATCTCATTGCCGAGAAAGTAATTTCCGTAGGTATTCAAGCATCATCAACGAGAGGGGTGCAAGCCTCTCTGTCGACTGCTCACAGATCTGGACCATCCCGACCAGCAGAAGAGAAGAGAACCAAGCACAGAGATGAACTAACGAATGATAAGTTAATCTCTACCATCTTACCCAACTACATCTCGCCTCTGGCCAGCGCGATGAGTCATGACAATGTCCCGAGGGACTTTGATTACACCATGGTTACTGCATGCCTCTCGAAGGGGATACATGCAGTTAGAACGCAGCAGGATAAGATCGCGACGTTGAAGTTCAGCGAATTCAACTTAGGAGACCGCAAGAACCATAGTATGCTTTCTCCTTACAAATACTTGACCAGGACGAAGGGGAAGAACTTGAAAATAATCCCCCAGCCATGGACTATGAACCTTGCTCAGTCCACTCTCTTGAATGTGATGAAGATTCCACATTTTGAAAGGCACCAACATGTTAACGCCTATGTTAATATCCTTCTCTCATGTTACCATGGCAGATACATATGGCTATACGGACGCATCACAGTCGATCTGATGCTAATCCATAGGATCACCGGATTGAGCATGCAGGGACCCGACCCACAGGACTTCTACCCAGGGAAGTCTACAAATCATGCATTGGCACAGAAGATCAAAGACACATATGGCAATGTAGAAAAGGGAACATGAGGCTATAAGGTAGCTTCCATCCAGAATGGTGCAGTGCACTTGGCCTGCCAGCTGATTGCAATAAAGTTCATGAGAAAGAATATACCTACACAGGTCACAGGATTTGTTGTTGACCTTTTCAGGAAATGTGTAGAAGGACTCTAGATGAAATGGGAGAAGTACTTGATCAACCAGTTGAAATTAGACTACCACAAAGCCCAAGATCAGGGCTATAAGTTCCACTTTAGCTAGCTCTTGATCCTCATCACATTTACCGCTTGGGAGATGATAGAAGGTGTAACCTTCCCGGACATTGAGTCGTTCGAGCCTCTCGCTGCAAAGTTAACCACACTCTGGTACTTGAGAAATATGGGAAAACAGTGGTAGTTGAACACGGTCTTTCATACATATTATCTCGAACTGAAGAGGGATATCGAAGTTGTCCCTTGCATGATGCCAAACATCCTGCATCGGTTACGACCCCTCATGAAGTTCTGTGCAGGTCGACACTTATCTTATATCACCGCACGCGCAGATGAGAACAAAGAAAATATTCAGTCATACTACAAGCTCATAGAGGAGGACCTCGAAAAGATAACTGAGGAATGGTCTACAAAGCTCCTCATCCTCGCAGACCCCACAGAAATGTCAGACCCTGAACTAATCGGAATCCCTTAGACCACTCATGAAGAAAAGGATACTCCTGGACCCAACAGAAGGAAGAAGACCACAGAGATCCAAAACTTGAGAAACACATCGGAAGTAACTTCTTCAGTATCACCTGGTCGAGGGGGTGATGAAAAAGTAGATCAAGACAATACCAACAGAAAATAAGATCAGCAAAAGCAGGGTGAAGTAACACCACCTAGGGATCTTGTTTATGAGGTTGATCCCTTGAAGAAAAGGAATGTTTCTCCCACGAAACCCACTTCCTGAAAGAAATCCAGAGCCACTTTGACTAAGATGTAGATTGTACTCATTGTATATGACTTTGACTTCATCATCGCAACTGTAGCAGATGCCTTGCAGGACATCTTACAGAAACATGAAGCCAAGAAGGAGGATATGTGTGACATAATCGAGGTTGAACTCAGAGGGGTACAACAAGCCCTTCAATCCAGCTGCACAGTGTCCACTACGCCCTCACCATCAAAAGAACCAGAGTTGGGAGATGAGCCTACCCAACTCCGCAGACTAGATGATGTGACCGAAGCTCACCTTCGTCGAGCACAAGCTAAGAAAGACCAATCCACAACGAACCTGAAACAAGACCAAGAATAAATGGTAAATAAATGTTGGGTTGCACCAAAGGAGAAGGATGACCTTCAAACCAAGTTTGAAGAGGAGAAAGCACAAATCCAGCAAGAAAAAGAGCAGTTTCTTGCAGAGCAGCTTGGATTCAAAGAAGCAGTCGATAGAGCACTTCGCTTTGTGATGGGCTCAGAGCCAAAGGTAGAAGACCGAATGGAGCATCAAGTAGCACAGCTTGCAGAAGCTATCCAACAACTACAACAAAGAATAGCAGACTTAGAGCTACGAATGGTGCCCAACACTCTGCAAGATGTATGAGATCAAAGAGAAGCAACTGCTCAAAGCGCAGTTGAAAGAATCAAGGCCCTTGCCATGGAATGTAAAGAACTAAGTGATCATAGTGCCCAGACTTATGAGCGACTCATTGAGGATCCTGAATTGGAGGCACTGGAGTCACAGCTCCAGGAGGCAAAGAGGCAAGCAGAAACAGTACAAGCGCAGTTCAAGCCCCTGTCAACCGTTGAGAGGATGAAGTAATCCAAAGAACAACGCACTGCTCAACAATAGGTCCACACCATTCAGAGAAAAGTCATGGAAGTGACTTAGAGGCTCCAACCAATTCAGGACGAGGCTTGCCAACTTTTCTCAGAGATTGAAGGTCAAGGAGCATAATTGGAGCAAGTCATCACTGCAGTTGAACAACACTTAGAGGGACCTATCAACCAAGAAGTTATCTAAGAGTTCGTTGAGTAGGAGGTTATGGAACAACAAAAGGTCGAAGCAGCTCGAGCCTAGCTCGAGGATTTTGAAGCAGAGATACCCAGACCAGAGTGACTTAGGACGAGTCACAAGTGAGTGTTGGGGGCCTGTTGGCCCTTGACCAAGTTTTGAGGATCCTTGGTCATATTTGACCTACTTTTGGGACTTCGACAGGTTGTTTAAGGCATAGCGCAAGTTGAAGCAGATATCGCGGGATCTCGACCCATTTTTAGGGATTTTTGGGTTTTGGGCTTATGTAACGGGTATGGCGATGTCGGCCCATTGGTTTACCCATGGTTAGGCCCTATTTTTAATGTATAAATAGAAAGCTAGGCGATGTAGAAAGTAGTTAGTTTGATCTATGTGATCGAAGAGAGGCTAGACAYTGTGCTAAGTGAAACTTGTAAGTTCTTTGTGCATGCTATGTTGAGAACTTGCAGAGATAAGTGCAAGTGATTGTAAGAGACCATGAAGAGGCTTTGTGTTGTAACTCAAGGAAGGAGGATCTAGCGGAGTGTGCACAGATCTCATGTTCTCTGCGAAGTAAGATATCATGGCTCTGTGCATGTAGAAGATTGATAGAAAGAAATAAAGAAGAAGAGTTGGTGGATGTAGCCCCAGGGTGGGGGTGAGCCACGTATATCCCGTGTTGTGCTTTCCTTATGCTTTATGGTTTTTCTCTTGTTTATGTGGTTAAATGCTTAGTGCACTGATATATGCTTAGAAGAATCTAATATGGTATCTTATTGCTGAATAATGTGAATGAATGCTAGATATGATCTATGTTGGTATGCTTAGTGCTTGAATCTATTGGATCTGTGTGAATACTGCGTTGATCTATTATTAGGGTTTAACTGCACTATAAACTAAGGTTGAATACTAATGAACTATAACTTGTAAGTGCTCTGTTAAGGTGTTACAATCACATATTTGTGTCCCAGCTAAGGTTGCAGACATCTGGGTCCTGCAACCACCCCTGCCTCTACCTCGGGTGAGACTTCATCTACTTCGCAGGTGTTTTCGAAAGGTCCGGTAGTTAGGGTTTTGTTGGTGCACTGTTGTAAGTGTTGAACCTTGGGTCTACCCATGTGCCAATACGGAGACATGAATACTCTAATGGAAGTTAATTTTTCAATAGGGGAAAAAATCTCACAGAAGTCGACTCCTTCGACTTGGGGATATCCTTTCGCTACCAATCAAGCTTTGAATTTCTTTACTTGACCTGATGCATTAATATTCTTCTTGAATACCCATTTTCTACCAACAAGATTTCTTCCACTAGAAAACTTGACTAAGTCCCATGTCTCATTCTTGTGCAAGGATTCCATCTCTTCAACCATGGTGTCCTTCCATTTTTTTCCCTCTACTGAGTCGACTGCCTCCTCGAACGACTTGGGCTCATCATCAGTGGTATTTAACACGAATGTGAAATGAAAGTCGAGAAGATTATACCTTTCGACTGTTATTGTTACTCTTTTTGACCTCCTTACAACTGGAGTTGGTTATTTCACCTCTTCGTTTGATTCAGTTGACTCATCTAAATCATCTTCTTCATTATTCAGTTCAAATCACACAGTCTCAGGATTATTCTCAGTCTGAACAATTTCTTCAAGATCGATCTTACTTCCAACTTCTCTTAATACCACATCTTGACTGTACACTATTTTCCTTGATGCAAAATCCCAAATCTAATATCCTTTCATTCCTTCTTTGTATCCAATGAAAATACATTTGACTACCTTCTTTTCCATCTTGTTCCTCTTTTCCTTGGGAACCTGCACAAATGCATCATAGCCAAATACCTTGAGATGTGAAACTGAAGGATTCTTACCCGACCATACCTCATTTGGAGTTGTGTCGACTAGCTCCAACGAAGGAGACATATTCAATAGATATAGAATTCTTATGCAATCCCAACACCATTGAGCATGCTCCTTTCCTTGTCCATCAATTTTCTGTTCATTCTCTCGGAAACTCTATTTTGTTGTGGGTTATATGGTGTGGTAGTTTGGTATGCTATGCCACACTTCTTGTAGAACTAATCAAATTCTTTTCCACAGAATTCACCACCATTGTTAGTTCTCAATACCTTAATCTTCTTATCTGTCTGGTTTTCTACAAGAGATTTAAACTATTTGAATTTCTCGAAAACCTCTTATTTCTTCCTCGAGAAATATATCCATTTCTTCGTGGAAAAATAATCTATGAAGGAGACATAATACAGTGATCCACCAAGTGAAGGCACTGTAATAGGGCCAACCACGTCACTATGAACCAATTCCCCATTTTCCCTTATCGCTCCAGATGGGAACCTCACCTGACTTTGTTTTCCATATATACAATGTTCACAAAAGTTGACTTTTAAATTATACTCAGGAAAGTCTTAGACCATACCTTTATTATGCATAGCTCGAAGTCCTTTTTCTACAATGTGTCCCATCCTCTCATGCCATAGCATGGTCAGGTCAACTTTATGATGACTTGTCGAGTCAGTTTGAATTGACTCATCCTGAGTCAAGTCGAGTCAAGTCGAAGTCGATTCGCCTTCAGGAAAAACGATTTTGTTGCATCCAATTGAGTCAACACCCTTTAGAAACTTCTATAGGGTTCCAATATGAACTCCTTTCATTAATTCCATTGCACCTTTGACCATATTACATAAATCCTTATGAAATAGAGTGTGCACTCTAGCATCACTCATCTTTCAAATAGATACCAGGTTTCTTTCCAAACCCAGAATGTGTATCACACTTGAAAAGGTTCTACTCCTCCCATCCTGCAGTATCAATCGAACTCTTCCTCTTCCAACAATTTTGGTTGTCGAGTCGTCCTCCAAGAGAACATCACCTCCATCATATCGTTCATACTCGTAGAACCATTCTCTATGTGGTGTCATATGATAGGATTCTCCTAAGTCGGTCAACCAAACATATTGATTCGACTGTGTATTGGTCGACTCCAGGTACACATCTCCTCCCTTATCTGGAGTCATCTTTCTCTCAGTCGACTACTTTTGGTCAGACCCTATATTGACTTCCATCACCCTTGACTTGCAGTCCTTTCTGTAATGCCAAACTTTACTGCATTTCCAACATCTTCTTGTCAAATGAACTGGGGATTTATATCTACCCTTCAACTTAGACTTTCTACCAGATAATTTTCCTTTATCTCTGTCAATCGGTTGACCTCTCACCACTAAAGTATATTTGGTTGATTCTTCCATGTTCTTCCTTCTCATTGCTTCTGAAAATATAGATGAAACCATGTCTTCTAGTGATAATGTGGTTGCATTACTCCCTATAGTCACAACTAAGTTATCCCAAGAGTCTGGAAAAGAACATAATAGGCTTATACATTTATCCTCCTTGGTGATTTTAATATCCATAGAAGATAACTTGCTTATAATGGTATTAAATGCATTTAAATTTGGTGTCATCGAACTACCATCACTCATTCTCAGAATATACAATTTCTTTCTAAGAAAAAACTTGTTTACCAAGGATTTCAACTAGTACGAGCTTACCAACTTGTCCCAGATTTTTTTGGTCGAATCTTCACCTGAGACATTCAACAACACTAAATCTGCAAGATAAAGTCGAATCATACTCCTTGACCTTCTCTCTAGTTTCTCCCATTCTTCCATCGACATACCTACCGACATGGTACCTAGAAAGATTGTTGTCCATTGTTCTCGATCTGTAAGGAGATATTTAATTTTAAGCTTCCAAAGCTCAAAATTATGGCCATTGAATTTTTCAATCTTTATTCTCGAACTTCTCGCCATTCTTTAACACAATCCTTAGAAAAATATTTAAATATTTATAACTTACGACTCTTACTGTACCTAGGGTTTAACTTAGATCCAATATTCTTAAGCCAAACTTTGATACCACATGTTAGGAAAGGAGACACACTTGCACGCTAAACCTAGTAGAAGAGAGGAAGAAATATTTAATCAAGAAAGTAAATGACATAGTAATCACACAGTACATAGAGATTTTTACCCTCTTGCTTACGCAAGAACAACCTTGTATCCAATTCGGCTTACATCTACATGACCAAAAACCTCTAAATTACAAACTCTTGGCGATTATCAATTCATCATCTAAATATTCAAAATTCATTGATTAACATTTATAGCCTTACAACACACATTATTTATAGGCTTTATAGCAGGTGTAACGACCCATCTGTTAAGACATAAATCTAAGTGAGGACAGTAGTGGAATTTTTTTTTTTAATACATCAGTAGAAAAATGTTATGTGAAATAACATACATCAATATTTACACATTCTATTATCATCTAAATCACTTCACAACAAGATTCAAATACAACATCACTGTTATGCAAGGATCAACCATATCACATAAAGATATCAAAGATGTCTACCCACCCAACCTACCTTGAAAGGTTATGACCTTCAAGACACATAATCAACACTCAAGTCCATGATTCATCCGATTTATTTTGACCATCTAAGGTCTCAGGACTGGTGACTGTTCTGAGGAACATGAAGGTATCTAATTCTCGTACCCCTATCCTATTTCGAAATTCAAATCACAACATATTACAATGACCCAAATAATGTAAGTCAGTTTGTTCAAAAGATCATACCAATGCACAAGTTGATCATTATAGCAATCAATTCAACTGACCATTTATTACAAGATTTGGCCAACCATTTTGAAAATAAATTTAAGAACATGATCTACTATCAAAATTCACAAATCCAACAATAATTATCACATTTCAACTTCACTATACAATTAACTCTCAATATATAAGTACATTAATCATTTAAAATTAAACCCATAATATACATTTTCCTCATTATTTTACTCAATCATTATTGTAAGTTTATTACCGATACCGATATATATGTGTGTGTGTGTGTGTGTGTGTGTGTGTGTGTGTTCAACTTATTAAAGAGTAAATTTAATGTCTAGTCATAATATATAGTAAAAGAGACTATAATAACCATCTTGTAGCTAATATATATGACATGTTTTTACCCAATATAATGAATAGCATTCATATCCAGATTATTTATAATTTCTTAAAAACAATATGATAAGGTATTTTATTTTGTTTTCTTTTTCCTCTGTACAATTCTACTTTTATAAGGAATTACAATTTGCCCATTTTTATAAACTATTTAAGTCCTTTAATGACTATATAAGTTGATGGGTGTTCTATATGCACTAAAAAACCTCAATTAAATTGTCAACCTGGGGTAAGTAAACTTAGAGTTGTAGCACTATATGTGCCAAGGCTAATCCGGATTATTTTCGACACAAAATGAGAGCAGAGATATAATAAAGAAATGCACAGAGATATTGCAGATCAATAATATAATAGAAATGTATCATAGATGCAATCATAAACACAGATATACAGTAATACATGATTTCTATTAATCAAAGAAATGTACAGAGACTGTAAAAATACAGAGTGA
>SNQJ01S0303675.1:0-10236 GCA_010110895.2 Picea sitchensis | reverse complement strand
ACTTTGGTTAAAGTGCAAAATGTCACTTTATATGTTCTATTTTGTAATTTGACTTTTGTTGAAGTGCAAAATGTCACTTTTTTGGTAAGTGAACATTAAATCACACCCTTTGTGATTTTGATGGGACATAAAGTGACTTAGGAATAAAACTCAAAAGTGGGTTATGAGGTCACATTTATTTGAGGTGATCTCAACCCCTTGATTAGGGATGATCTCTAACTCCTTGATCTTAGGGTTGAGTTTGGATGCCTGGGGCAAGCAAAAGAGGCAAAAGAGGGCTTACATATCTTCTTCATGAGGGGTTTCTTTGCTTGTTGAGAGAGGAGCTTTGGAGCCATGGAGTTGGGGTTTGATGCAATGGATATCTTGAGGAGGAGGAGCTAGCTTCGTGTATGGGCGTTAGCGTTACTCCACCTCATTTATCGGAGAGCTTATCTTGGAGGAGGGCCACCATCTTCATTGACTCCAAGCCTTAGATTGAGTTCCCAGCCATCGAATCAGAGATACTGGCCATGCATTGATCACAGCTAGCCAGGACAGCCATTCCCTGGTGGAGGGATTCAACATCCTGGGAGGTCTCGGGCCACTTCGTGAGCGTGATCCGGCAAATTTGAGGGGGCTTAATTCACATTTTCCTTCCCTCTTTACAAATTTTGAGCTGATAGCTTCACCCATCCGAGTTGCTATTGTACCAGTTCATTGTTGTATTGTATTTATTGCTTTAGATCTTTGCTATTGATATATACATCATATTCCAAACCGGGTTTTCCTTGTGGGTTTTATCCGGTCTTAGGACCAAAATACCCGTAGTTCACACATGCATTTTAGTTGCTGTTAGGAAGCTCTTTTTTTCTGTCCATATTTCAGCATTTGAAGATTAGATAGGTGTGTTGTTGTTTATTGGGAAGTATATGTAAAATTAATCTAACATAAAACTACTTTGCAAGGGCACCCAATCACCTGAACAACAACCATAACACATCACAAAACAAAACCATGCCAGCTATTATCATAAAACAAATAGAAAACAAATTTATAACAGCTAGAAACTTAGTGTCTTAGCTTGGTCAAACATTTGCACCAAGAAGACTTGCCGATAGGACCTGGATTTTCTACATGGTATCGAGCTTGGTCACATTTTCGGGACAGTTTGAGACTGTTTTGGGACAGTTTTGGACATCGATATTGTGGCTGCCATATACACCCTTTGTTGAGTAGAATTTGAGGACACCATTGACCTTTCAATGACATTAATTTCATAGATTTTGCAATGGTATTGGGGTGGCTGCATTAATCTATATTTCGGGCTCTTTTCGGCCAATCTACGCGAGGGAGTGAGGCTGGAAATTTTTGACTCTTTCACACCCATTGACCGGAGTAGAGGTTCGCTCATTACTGTTCTTTCACACCCGCCAGGACATTGAGGAGGCTGCGGTATCCCTGGACAGAGCATCGGGCTGGAGCGTGCAATTAAGTAAATATGTCGCGATCTCAGATGCTGGTTGAGGGATAGGCTAATCGGGTTGGGGCAACCGGTCTTCTTGAAGGTCAGCTGTTTTAGAGGACCTCGAAGCAAGGGACATAGTCGTAGGGCGGTTTGTTCCGCTGACCTTCGCTAATGCTTTACCCTTCAGCGAGTGGGCAGTTTAACAACAAGGCTTAAGAGGACCATTTCGCATGCAAGCCATGGATCACATTATTCCCATGTGACCTGGAAGGCCCATGCATATGAGGTGTGGGCAGCTTTGACCAGCCTATGAGAGCTCGAATGAGAACCGGCGATGGTTCCGCGATGAGACCGAGAGCATCAGATGCTCGCTGACGAAGTCTGCTTGGCTATTCCCGTTAGATTCACTCCAGATCAAGGCTAATGAGCTTGGAGTCGTCGGTGAGGTTATTGTACCCAATTCTTTGGCGAGGCAAGCTTTGCATAGCTTCACCAAACCGCGGGCTCCATCTCGTGGATTATTGCTGTGGAGCCGCTTTGCCCACATGGGAGAGGATGGACCACTTCACTGTGGAGGAGACTGATTGGCAAAGAGAGTCTTCCCAAAGCGTGAAAGGCGCTGTGCCAGAGGGATGGCGGGAGAGGATCTGCTCTTTGGGCAAAGGGCAAGAAGAAGACCCATTGCGGGTGGTCGGGTAAGGTCCCAAGACCTGGGGCCGCCAGCCAGAGGAGTGGAGGAGGAGCAAGTGGAGTGGCAAAGTATTCGTGAGTGGCGTTGGTCGAGTGGCAGCGGCTGCAGCATATCGCGGCGTGCTGGTCGTAAGGCAGGATATGAGCAAAGTGAAGTGCTTGTTTGTAAGAAGAAGTTCGCACTATGCGGGATGTTGTCCCAACAGAAGAAGAACAAGGTGGCACAATACTGCAGCAGAGGAGGTAGATTTTCCGACTCAGTTTCAGAGGGATTGTGCCTTTCATGTTTGTTGCAGCTCGGTTGAGTACTCACCGCATATCTGGTATATAGACACCAAGGCCGGAAATACATGATTGGGATTCGAGAGCACTTCTCGATCTCAGAGATCCTGATGTCAAGATAGACATATCCTTGGTAGATGAAAGGATTGTTACAGTTGCTGGTATTCGCACAGTTTCTTTTAGGAGAGAACTACACCCATTTCGTTTCATTGGTGCGTTCTCTATTCCCGGGATGAAGAAGAACTGATATCGGGCCCCACCCTCCAGGACAGGGCTTTGAGGTTTTGTTTATTGGGTCCGAGGTATTGATTTATCCTCAAGGAGCTTCTACGGACTCCAGTAATGCAGGGATTGGAGTGCTGGTGACTGAACCTGCATTGCATTACTTTCGTGCCACTCACTTCATGCTTTGGGGCCGCGACGCATAAAGAAGGAATATTTATGGAGTTGGTGGCATCGTAGGATGGCCCACCTTCACCATGGAGCTCTTGGAGGACTGAAAGAGGTTATGATGAGTGCCACCGTGATCGCTACGTGCACCGGATGCGGCAGAGGGTGTGCTGGCAAGTTCGGGCTAGCGCACGCTTCCGAAATGACGCTGGCATCGGCAAGGGTGGGATAATTTTAGATTTGATACTAATAACGACGCAGGGCCCATGTCTAGGAAGTCCTTGGGTGGTTGTGAGTACCATCTCACATTCATAGATGACCAATCAAGGAAGACATGGATCTATTCCCATACAAGAGTACGTCTTCACGGCTCCAAGAGTTCGAGCCTTTGCGGGAGAACCGCATGTGAAAGAAGATCAAGGTCTCTGCTACCACAAACGGAGAGTATTCCCGAGACAGCTTATGGATTTCTGTGCATGAGAGGGCATCATGAGGGAGTTGACTTTTCCTTACAACCCGCAGTAGAATGTGGTTGCTGAGAGGAAGAACCGGTCTATTACAAAAAGCAAATGGTGATTCATAGCCGCATGATCGAGTCCGCCTTTATACTCCTTGTGGGCGAGGTATGTACACCGCTAGCTTTATTTGCAGAACACGAGTCCCCATAGCATTTTGGGGAAGATGACCCCTGAGGAGGCATTCACTGTGGATGAGGCGTCCATGTTGAGCATAATGATTTTGATGTGCTACATTTTCATTACGTCCCCACAGAGGAGAGGGGATCTAAGCTAGACCCCATACCGCCAGGGATCTCTAGTAGATACTCAGAGGTGTCAAAAGCTTACCGGATCTACATTGCATCACCTAGGAGAGTGATTGTGAGCAGAGATGTGAGATTCGAGGAGGAGGATAGGGCTTTTGCTAGATCACTTGAGTCGAGCCGAGCAGCTGAGGATGATGCAGAGTTACCCTTGCGCTTCGTAGGAGCACACTCGGCCGACATGGCGGTGAGTCGGGTGACAGGGTCACCCTGCAATACCTTCTCGTGAGTCACCGGCTCAGCATGTTCGCAATGATGGGGCAATGCACTACGAGATAGGTCGTAATTTCCGATCGCAGAAAGTGTTGGGTACCGAGTCCCCGAGTAGCCATTTCCACTTGGGCGAGAGACCCATCTTACTGACCACTTCTTGGAAGAGGAGACCGAGATGGTTTCCGGAGACCGGCGAGGCCATAGAGAATGGGGAGCCCAAGGATCGCTAGACAAGAGGAGGGCCACCACCGATTGGGAGCATACTTCAGACGAGTGACCACCGCCGTGGACAAGTGAGCCGCAGACATTTGCGCCAGCAAGTGGATCATCAGGTCTGGAGAGGGCCATGGTTGAGGAGTATGATTCCCTTGCGCTAAATTCCATGTTTGGGATGTGGTTCCGAGGGCCCTGCGGGGAAGTCCGCTGTGACCCCCTAGATGCATCGTGAGCAGGCCAAGATTGCTGTAGATGGTAGCGTGGAGAAACACAAGGCCTGCTTTGTGGCACAGGGCTTCTCGATTGAGGGGAGTCGACATGCGATGAGACATTCGGCACTGGGCCATGGTGATACACTCCATCGACGACATGGCCATTACGGGCAGAGATGTATTACGCATTCATCGATGGATGTTAAGACCGCCAGTTTCTCAATGGCTTCATTGAGGAGGAGGTGTACACTGAGCGTACTACTGTGGCTTCTTGAGGAGAGTGATTGTGGAGACTCCACGCAGCCTTCCTCGAGAAAGGCACTTATATCCAAGCAAGCTCCCCTCGGCTTGGTATCTCCGGATAGACACCTATTTGGTTTTATGGGCTTCGAGAAAAACGATGCTGATCCTAACCCCTATTTCATCATTAGGGGTGAGGGCACGCTTATTCTCCATTCTATATGTGGATGATTTGTTCATCATTGGAATCAAGGATCTCATAGTCAATCAAGTCGGGACTTGTAATTTAATTTGAGATGAGTGATATTGGGTTGATGCACTATTTTCCGGGCATGGAGGTTTGGCAGGGGAGGGTCACATATTTCTCAAGCAGGGAAAGCATGCGTGCCAGAGCATTCGGAAAGGTGTTTCGATGGAGGACTGTAATCTATGTCGACATTTATGATCACTAACCGAAGTAGCTCAACAGCCGATAGCCACAGGGATGCTACATGCTTTACAGGCAGCTTGACGGTTTCGATCGGGATGTGGACCGGTTAACACTGTACTGTGAGACAGTTTTGTCACGTGAACACCCCTACCAGTTCATGGTCGAGCCGCGGGGTGTTTATATGATTGGGGCAAAACATGTCTTGAGGTATGTTGCTGGGACACTTGATTATGGCTTAGACTACATCGGAGGAGATGGGGTTACATTGGTTGGCTACACAGATTGTGGATCAAGGTGATGGCCGACAGAAAAGCACCTCGTGGTGTCAGCGTCAGCTTGGGTCGGACTTGTTTCCTGTTCACCGGAAGTAAGTCGGGCTTGCTTTGAGTTCACAAATGAGGTGTAGCATATGGCGCTCGGGCCGCCGCTTGTGAGGGCCATTTGGTTTTCGCAAGATGTCGGTTGGGTTGTTTTGGATGAGATGGCTCCACCTTGATTCATTGTGATAATCGAGTTGCATAAAACTCATGAGAATCCAGTGTTTCGTGATAAGTCCAAGTATTACCTAGACTGACACCACTCCCCATCCTCGGTAGATCGTGTCTCGAGAGGGGCTGCTCACCTTCAAGATATCTCATTGCATGATCACAGATATTCTGACCAAGGTTTTGCCACGGGGCAAGCATGTCTCTTTCAGAGACAAGATGGCTTGGTGGAGAACACCTCTCTAGCTGAGAGGGAGGTTGAGATTTGTACCTGAGGAGGTGTTCCCATGTGTTATTCCCTCTTAGCACATGTGGGAGAGACATTTTGCCTCTTTCCCATGTACTTTATGTTCTATTTTTGTACTTGACTTTGTTGTAAGTGCAAAATGTCACTTTTTGGTAAGTGAACATTAAATCACACTTTTGTGATTTTGGATGGGACAAAAAGTGACTTAGGGAATTAAACTCAAAAAGGGGTTATGAGGTCACATTTATTTGAGGTGTGATCCTTAACCCTTGATTAGGGATGATCTCATCCCTTGGATCTTAGGTTGAGTTTTGGATGCCTAAGGGGGCAAAGAGGCAAAAGAAGGCGCATATCTTCAAGGAGGCTTTTTGCTTGTTGAGAGAGGAGCTTGGAGCTATGGAGTTGGGGTTTGATGCATGAGATCTTGAGGGAGGGAGGGAGAGCTAGCTTGTGTATGGGCGCTAGCGGAGCATCTACCTCATTTATTTCCTCGAGAGCTTTCATCTTGGAGGAGGGCTCACCACATTCATGGACTGTTTCATTCCTAGAGAAAGTTCTAGCCACTGTAATCGAGAGATATCACTATGCATTGATCACGCCAGCTAGGACACCCATTCCCGGTGGAGGGGATCTCAAAGATCCTGAGGTCTCAGCTTGCATTTCCTCAGAGCGTATCTGGCATTGAGGGGGCGACCACATTTTTCCTTCCTCTTTACAAAATGCCTTTGAGCTTGATAGCTTCACCATCCTGGAGTTGCTATATTGTACTCGTGTTCATTGTTGTATTGTATTTAATGCTTTAGATCTTTGATTCTGAGATATACATATCATATTCCAAACCTGGTTTTCCCCTGTGGGGGTTTTATCCAGAGTCTTATTCAAAAAATACCTGGTTCGCTAATATGCATTTTAGTTGCCGTTTAGGGAAGCTCTTATTGGCCCATATTTCAGGATTTAAAGATTAGATAGGTGTGTTGTTGTTTATTGGTGCTATATGTAAAATTAATCTAACATAAAACTACTTGTAAGGGCACCCAATCAATCAAAACAAATAACCATAACACATCAAGAAAACAAAAACTACGCTATCGTCATAAAACAAGAAAACAAATTCTTATAACAAATAGAGAAACTTTTTGTCTTAGCTTGGTCAAAGACACCAAGAAGACTTGCTGATAGGACCCGGATTTTCTGGCTGTGGAGGGTGTGGCCCAAGAATCCCATTTGACTGGTGTTGACATCTAACTGATTCCTTTGATGCAGGTTGAGCTGATAACAAATTTTCAACTGAAACATACAACTCTGAATTTAATTCTGAAGGAGTTAAACCATTATCTACTTTATCCACATCTTCCTCAAGAAAAAGCCCATCAAAAGAATTCATGGGGTCTCCCAAGCATTTGTAATGTTTGGGGATTTACTATTTGGTTCCATCTTGGTAGATGTTACGGGAGTAGACTCAATCTCATAACATCCCATTTCTACTTCCCCATACGTAATCTCAAGATCCTTTTCCTAGGATCTTCCATATGATATTTTCTTTCCAACTCTATTCAACTAAACTTTGAACCATTTGAGTTGGAATGGTGGCATAAGTTAAGTCCATTTACAAATTACCACCTAAATATGCAACTATCTTTCTATTTAGCAACATACCACAAGTATCAGGCACATCAATTACAACAATGTCCATCTCAATCATGATATCAAGGAAAGCAACTAAGTGTACTTGTAACCCTCTTAATCAAACCATGCACCGCTATAGTTCTTCTATCTATAGCACAAATGTTAAAGGATAAGGCCTAGATACCTTTAAGTTCAATTGTTCCATTACTTTCTTAGTCATAACATTTGAGGTAGCTCCCGAATCTAACATACACATGAAGAATAAAAATCATTCATGAGCAAGGATAGGAAAATGGTCTATTCTTTTCATTCCCCTATCCATATTTTGTAGAATAACTGGTGCATCATGATAAGTTCTTGTTGGTGGATGTCAACACTTTTCTGAGAAGGACACTCTATGGCTCTGAGCAGCTTCTCCCTCCGGAGAAGGAATCTCATTATTCTAATACTGTGCACCAACATTTTTTGCATTATTTAACCATCCTCCCAAGTCAATATTTAATTCTGAATTTGTACTACACATTTGACTTAGGGAGGGGTGGGAGCTACCTTGGAAATGCTTGCTTGATTTCTATCTTGACTCTTATTTCCATTCCTTTTGTATGTAATGCCTCTAAACTTAGCCATTTCAGCCACTTGTTGTGGAGTAGTATTAGGACCAAACTTCTTCTTCGTCTCATCCACCACGACATCACTCATGCAATTCATGCCATTTGCCTCCTCATTATGTCCATCCAAACCCATCCAATCATACTTGCCAGGATTATACTCATGACCAAATATATAAACTTTTTCATTTTATGATTCATAAGGTCCCACTTCATTACTAAGGTGAAGGAAGACTTTGCGTTGACTCATCATGAAACTCCGCCACAAGGTCTACAATAATGAATAACTTGGTGGTCAACCCAATTAGTGGATCTTAAATGGTTTGGTGGTCTTTGATCTTGGTGAGCCCCCTTTATCTTCCATCTTTCATTGTTTTTCCCAAGTTGGAATCTATTAGCATGATTTATTTCCATGGAAATCAATCTATTCTGCATGGCATTCATCTAACTAAATTGCTCCTTCAATTGATTAGCATTATTAATTTCCATTTTTTAATCAATTGAGTGAGTTCCTGAATGCCATCACTAGAGGATTTATGAGTTTCAAATATTCTTCTTCTTCTCACTGTGCTAAGAAGATCTCTAGTAAAACCAGGTATGTTAGACTTCCTAGCATCCTCAGATGTTCTTAATAATTTTGATAGTCATGGGTTTGTGTCGCTTAAATTGAGGATCCTTATCCCTTAAGGTATACCTCATTTCACCCTCAAAAGCCTCCATATAATATATCAAGACTGCAACATCTGAGGGTTTGATGTCATCATGAAGACTCCTCACATAACCGTTAAACTTAGTGTTGAACTTTCAACTGCCATTCTCTTTTTATGACTATAGTGAGGGTAGTTAATCAAATCAGGTTCCTTCATCACCCCCATCTCTTCCTAAATTCATCCAATATCAAATCAAGGGTGCTAAACTTAGCTAGATCAAACTCAAGAAAACCATTCAACCACATCTCTTCTAGTGAATACATAAATGGGGTCATCTTTACATCTTCTTCACTATGACCTCTACAATATCTTTCCACACACATCCTGAAGTTCAAGATGTGGGACTCTTGCACCAATTGCATTGTTTCCTTGAAAGGTAGGTAGCTTGTCTATGGCTTTCTCATGGACTTGGTGTGGGGCACTTTGGATTGTTGCAAAATTCAAAGGTCTCAAAAACACACTCATGGTTGGGTTAGGAGTATTAATGATTATTAACATTTGGTCGACTATTAGTTTGAACAAGAATTTGATACTGAGTGCTTCTTTCCAAGACCTCAAGTAGCTCTCCTAGGGGGGCAACATGTTTAATCTCCTTCTATAAACCCTTTCGGGTTCAAGAAAAGAGTAAATCAAACCTCGTAACTTCCCAGTAATATACTTTGATAGATTTGTTCAATGGAGTCGCTTTACCTTGGAAAAGATTCACACGAAATCAACAAATGCAACTTCAAAGAATTTTAAGGACTAAAAGGTTTTTATTATTTAGTTCTAAAAGAATGTTGTCGCTTTGACCAAGGGGATAAAATGATCATCCTCAACGAACTCCACACCAAAGATGTTGTTGTCCTTATACACACTTACAAACATGAGCTTGAGTTCGGCTCACATTTGCAAGTGTGTATAAGAACGGCAACAGGGAGTGTTATGCCTAGGTTCAAAGTCCACGTCACACTTCTCTAATTTGAACCTCTTCTGCCTAGGCTAACTCCTAGGGAAGCCAAGGGGTAGGACCCTAGTAACCTGGATGATATTTCTACGGGACAAGGTTCCTAGGAGTTGGCTCTTACTGTTAAAAGGTCGTGGGGAATCTAGCTTATGATGCTAAGCAGCAATGCAAGATACAACAATTAAGTATGAAAGTCAGAACCTTTCCCTAGGACAACTAAGACTAGTGCCTGCGATTAGCAAGGGGTCAACTAAGTTAAGGGGATGTTCGTTGCAAGATAATTACAAGTTAAAAGTATTACAACAAGATAGATACAACTAGACACAAAGAATATGTCGATATATAAAGCTAAACTAAGCTAGATACAAGATATACAATATACCAACAAGTGCTTGAAATTTTGTAGGAAAAGAAGATATTCAAGACACAAAGACCATCAACACATCAGTTTCCACATCTTCATCCTTGTTAACATCACTAACTTGTTCTCCATGAATCCATATTAAAGGAGTTTTGTTATCTTTATCTTCGAGCAGAAGATATTCTTTCTTTTTTCTTCACGCAGAAGATACTCTTCTTATTTTCACACAAAATACATCTTATCTTCACACATAAGATGTCTTATCTTCACACCTAAGATATGTCCCATGAGTTTTTCCATTCCTTTTATGTTC
>SNQJ01S0303673.1:0-10236 GCA_010110895.2 Picea sitchensis | reverse complement strand
GACACATGCCCTCACTAATGTCACCTTATGGATAATTTGTACTTCATGATGACCATAGCTAGATCTAGTTGAATACCAATGAACATGTAATATGACTATTTTTTATTATTTTTGAACCATCAACATAGGATTATCAATGGTTAGCTATCAACATGTTCTAAGCACTTTTCTAGTGGGATTTGTTTATTATAATAGTTTTGGTCCCTCATCAAGGCAACACCCATTCATCACATATTTCAACCATAAGTTATGGTTTTATATTGTAATTAACATGATTATCATCATGAACATAGGTATGCTTGCATCATTGATAATATTATATAACATGTTCACATCACAATTGTTGTTGTGTAGGTGATATTATATCTCTCTCCAAGATTGGGTTACCTTCAACAAGGTTCCCAATACCTACAATATATTGACTCTATTTTTCATAATTAAAAAAACCCCTTTATGAATGAACATGATAAGATATTGGTCAACAAGGCGAATCCCCCATGATCCTTATGAGTATTCAAGATGTGTATGGTGGTCTCTATAATCATAAATTTTTACTATGTTAGAAATGATGACATTTGATTCAATGTTGTATAGGTGTACTAAGTGAACTATGACATTTGCATGGTATTTTTAACATTTGGGTCATTTTCATTCCATTTTCATTCCATTTATATGGATAATTAGCTCATACTTTTTTTCATTAGCAGTACTGCACACATACTAATCTATCAAGAAATTATTTCTTTTCTTAAAACCTCTTGCTCCTTCCCATAGCTAGTTTTCATCAAAGTTGAAATTCTTGCATTTCATTTTCCTCTTGCATGGTTTAAAGAGTCGAGTCAAAATGCCATTAGTTTCACGACCACTCCTTTGAGTAAAAACAACCTAAAATCAAGCGCTAATTAAAATTTATCTAACAACTTTTCTAGGGCTCTTCAAACCCATTTTAGCTCAGGTGTAGAGATTTGGAATAGGATTGTGAGAATAAATTTCCAAAGCTGCTAAACAAACATAAAGCCTTGAGTTAGGGAGTGAAATCCAATTTCTATATCACTGACTTTGGGAATCCCTTCTAACACAAGGGTCAATCACAAGGTCGCATTGGGGCCCTCAGAGTAATCAACCTTGCTTTGTTGGTCTTGGTGTTGATTGTTGACTGTCCCCCCTCTGCTTTGGTATAGTAGGTGGTACCATAGAGGCCATAATATTTTAGACTTCCTAGACAAGGTGACAACACAGGGAAGGTGGTGTTGTACCTAGGATCGACATTGGATAGACTCACTCAGACTCATTGGAGGGTTGCCCACTTATCGGTGAGGTAAATTGCACTAGGGAGTTAGTTCGTTAAGCAAGTTTTCAATGTAACTTTACCACCCGCCGAAACTCATCCCCTTCATGCATCGATTATGTGATGTTGGATTCCATCACCAACTAGCGCTTCTTTGTGAGAAGGTTTGCTTGCATGCTTGACTCCTAGATTAATTAGTGTATGTTGTTTTTTCTCCTTAGTTGGCCTTAGGATTAAGTTTGTGTCTAATTCCATCAGTTCCAGGTTAATTCCTCATTTGATCAATACAAAATATGGATACCATTAAAATAAAAGGGAATAAAGAGGTAACAAATATCTCATACCTAACTTACGTCTTATAATTCTCCAACATTGTTCTTTATAACACTTAGTGAAAAAAAACCAAATGGAATGGTTTACACAAGGTCAATGGAGAATGTGATTGGAAAATTCAAAATATTATCATAAACCCACATCTCACATATTTGTACATGCACCATAGATTCGCAATCTTTCATGAAGAGGTCCGGGAGAAATGCCTCCATGCAAAATTGTCCATATCCTTGATGGAAATATATAAAATTCCCTTGAAGATATTTTAGTCCTTGTCCTGCTTAAAAAGGATGATCCCATTCTAGAAGTGGTCAAATACTAATTTTATCCCCCCTCTATATGGTAAATGCTACTTATTATACTAGCCTTCCCCTACAATAGGGGGTGTTGTGTCCATTTTCTCAAAAATAAGTGAGGTTCCTCTTCTTTCTCCCAACATTCTCCCAACCTCTTGGACAAGAATACGTGCAGCCTAAAAAATAACATTTAGTGAAACTGAAATACAATCATGAACATGTTCAACATTCCACCCTCTTGCATCCATGGTATATGAACACATACTCATCCAAGTATGGGAGGCGAAGGTGGGAATATAAAACCATTCGTTTTGCCTCCAAGGTGTTGAGGAAAATATATAAAACCACATAAAATATTCACTACCCAAATATAGTTGTATTGTAAATACATCCTCCCACTTTCCCCTTATAATATGCAACCATTCACTAAGATTAATCCAATTTTTATCTTCACAAGAATGTGGTGTTGCCATTAATTATTCAACAACAAATACTTGAAATATAGGTTCAAATAACAATTGGCGTAGCTTACTCTCCAATCCACATATGAAGTTGAAATTGTAGGTGGAGATTCCTCTTCAATATTCTTAAAAACCCCTTTTGCAACACGTGAATAGGAGGTATTGTTAAAATTTCCTCGAGCCAAGGCTTCTCCAATATTAATTTGTACCCTAGAATGCATCTCTTTCTTTGTCTCTAGGATTAGTAGGTGCATGGATTCTGACAATACAGAGTTATTGACCATTTGTTGGGACGTGGGTAATAGCTTAATGTCTTGAATTATCTTCCATAACCCTTATTTGGCTGACATTTCCAATGTCTTTCCACATTACAAGCACTCCAATAGATACTGCCTTATGATAGGATATAACAAAAGAGGCTCCCTTTCAAATCATATTTACAACCCCAATCTACATTACTAAGTTGACTAAGAACTAGATGGCATTCAACTAATACAACTATTTGAGACTTCCAAGCCCTTATTATCCTGTTTAGCTCAATTGATTAGACTAGCAAAAGGAAATTACCTGTAGGGAGGATATGTGTGCCCCCACCACCTTTTTGGAATTAGCAACATAGTAGACAAAATTCCCACCTTCAAAAGCAGGGGTGAAATCCATGTATTCATTAAGTGTTTCTATATGTCATGCTTGAAAACTTGGACCTACATGTTGATTGCAGTCTTTCTTTACAGAAAATGATTTTTGCCTCTTGTAGGCATCAAATTGGAGTAGTTCTCCTAAAGATCTTGTTAGTGTTCTCCCTCTTTGGATCATTGTCACTTCAAACTCTGTCGCACCTTGAATTCTTCCATAAGACACTATATCACTGAACACAATGCTTCAATTGTTACCACACCACTCATTAGTGGGTGAATCTCCCACACAATGTGTGTGGCTACACCATGTGAAGTTCCTAAGTCACAACCGACTCATCCCATTTTCCTTCACCTTGATCAAGATAGTACACATGGAAAGTGAATTTGTTCTTTATGGGAAAAAAAAAATCCTTGCATCTTCCCCCACTTATGTTCAATGTTTCCCCAACAAAATCCTCATAAATTCTACATGTCTCTGTCAACTAACTACTATACTACATAGACTCACCATCCACTTTCAACTAAACTCGCTTCAATTTCTCCACATTGCCACACACACTTGTACTTACCTTCAACTCCAATTTCCCATGCCTTAGTACACCTTTGTCTTCATGCCTTCAAACAAGCTAGGTAGCTAGTCCAATTCTACATTGAAAACCATGAAAGTACATCATCATGTGTTGTAGACTCAAACACTCCTACCCGAATTTTCTAATGCACTTATTTGTATGCAATTCTCTCTTTAATAGACTCAAGTGCATGATATCGTGTTTAAAATATGCTAAGTCCTACTAACTTACACCGAACTAGGCACTTACTTCCTTGTGGGGTGCTTTGGCTCCACTACCTTCCAAGATAGTAGTGAGTCATCCTATGAATTTGTTTAGTGATAAAAGGATGGAAAGTGGCCACCAATGCCACTAGAAACACTAACAATGGAATCCATTCTTTCCATAAAGTCTACATCATTTTTTATAGAAATTCTTAAGTCAAATGAACCATCCAATGAAATTTTATACCATATTGTTTCTCTAAATAGACATCCACTACTTTGGATATTGTAGACATAGCGTTATTTACTATGGATTCAAACCTAATAAAAAACTTTTTCTGTGGGCCTTCATCCACCAAAGGTTACCAAAAACCTACACTCGAGATTTTATTTCATGTCTTAAAACCTCCAACTTCATCTTTCTAAGGTTGCACTGTTGCATGATTGGTTGTTTTAATCATAGTCATGGTAGTTTCCTAGTGATTGCACTCTGTTTCCCCCTCAACATCGGAATTACGTGAAGTTTTGTGTCATCAAATATTAACAAATTGTTAAGGTGAGGGATTGATTCCACCTATCAAATCCTCATAAAAACTTTCACAAAAACAACTTCAAAGTCATCCATGGGTACCACTTTGAAACTAGTAGTTCCACTCTAGTGTGCAAGCTATAATTTGACTCCTTTAGTCAAGCCAACCACCCTACCTGTGTTAGAGTTTACTTCCTTGAAAAACGACTGCACCAATTTTAACTGCACATTGAGTTTAACAACCACTACTTACTACATAAAAATGTGGGTTGCACTATTGTTAAACATTTCCATAAATAACTTATTATTCAACTTGGATTGAACAAAAATAATATTTGTATAGTTCTACTCTTGGCTTGAACAAAACTAATATTTTTATAGTTCTACTCTTGTCTTGAACAAAACTAATATTTGTATAGTTCTACTCTTGGCTTGCCTTAGACTTATTTCCAACTAAAGCACCCAATATTTGCAACACACCAACTGATGTTTGGATTTATTAATCCATAGCATTGACCCTCATCGTCAATGTACATTTCTTATAATAATTCTAATTTGCACAAATCCAACAAACAACAAACTTACTACTATTTTCTTCTTAGATCCATATGATAAAATTATCATGTCCTTAGTGTTATCAAATTAACATGTCCTTAATATGTCCAAAATCAAGAGGGATATCACATTACATTAGGTGGTTGACCACTATTCCGTAGTGTGAAATCTAACCATAGTGCATATTTCTTGCATGGATAAGTGAGTCAAATTAAGGTGCACCCACCTAGAGATTCATACCCTTCACTAAGTTGGGAATCCACTGCATGCATCAGTGCCCCTACTAATATTGGTAATTTCACCCTAGTCTAATTGTGCATCCAAAACTAAAGATATAAAATTTTTATTTAGAACTTTGAATATAGAAAAAAAGTTCATAAATTGGAACTAGGATGAGGATGGACTACTCACTAACAACACATGCACATGCAAATTAAGGTACAACCAAACATGTACCTATTAGATATTTATTCATCGAGTGAGGAAAGCTTAGGACAAATAGAGGAAAATGTGACTGCATCTAGTAGATATGATAAGCAAACAAAGACCATAGGTGAAAAAGTCAGAAGAAAATTTTGTAGACGTATGGAATTTTTTTCTTGTCGAAGGAGGATCACGCTCTTATGATGATGAGAGAATATTAGACATAGAGGTGCCACTCAGGTATAAGAATCTAGTAAAACAATGGGTACCTAAGGAACTACCTCCTATAGATGTTGACTTCATTGTCAACAATAGGACATATCGCATTGCACCATCCCCCCTCCATGGCCTCGGGCTATTTTCCATGGATGGAATAATTGTAAAATACAATACAACAACTGAATTGATGGACTATGTTGGACCATGTTACAATTATAATGACTGGATGTGGCTGGTCTGGTACATGCGAAGTATGCAGAGATATGCACTCACCACAAATTATATACAACTAATAAACAAGGATAAAAATAATGGAGCGACTATCTATATTGATGGAAGGCCTAAAGCTTCCAGAAATATCGTGTGGTTTATAAACAACACACGACCCGGGACAACAAAAAAGCAACCAAATTGCATATATGAGGGACGCAAAAAGCATGGATGATTTTAGGGGCTAAATTTATCTCATGGGCTAATTTTCCATGGTTTTTCCCAAAACAAGATTCGCTATTCTAAAAATGATTCACCCAAATTCTATAGGATAATATTATTTTACCTCAAAAATCGTCAAAATTTTATACAAACTATATAAAATTCTTAGAAATTTGAATATTTAAAAAAAAAAATCGCCAAACATTTATAGTTGACATATGAAGGATTAGTAAGATTCGCCAAGGTTTCTACATTTTAAAATAAATTTCCATCCTTAAAATCATCCCTGGCAAAGAGAATCGGGTAGTCCTGTGCACAATAAAAAAGATGGCTCTTGGGGAAGAGTTATTAGTGGATTACCATTTGAATCGAATAGAAACATTGACTAATAGTGTGTAGGTACTTATGCAACACCTCTTTAAGAACCCTCTACTTATTGCATTATATTTTTTTTTTATCTTTAACATTGTTTTAAATATTTCACGGTCCGAATTTTATAATAATGTGGGAGCTTGATCGTTGAGGTTGATTTTATTTGGGTGGAAATCAGTTTTTTTGTTATCGTAAACAATTTTTTAAATATTTGGGGGTTCTAATTATATTATAATGTGGCAGGATGATCATGGAAAAGGGTTAGCCGCAAAACATGTAAATGATTATCAATTTCCACTTTCATTTTACGTGAATTTTATTATTTTCTTATATAATTTTACTGAAATAACATTTTTTGTTGTTGAAATTATATGTATTCGGTATGCCATGTTGATTATGATTCCACCGATAAGGAGGGGTTATATTCATCCCCTGATCCGATGGTATTAATAAAAAAAAGATCATTAAAGAAAACAAGGAGCTTGCTAGCTTATTAGATCATCCAGATCAAACTCCCAATGTCCTAGCAAATATCAATCTCCTTATGTCACAACTTAACACAAATAAGATAATAACCATAATTTAAAGTGTGTTTTTCTAATGTACTCATATGTTCAATTATGAAACTTTGTTCTTTAACTTTTACATTTTCTTTTTTATAAAGATATTTGTGGAGCCTATTCATCTCGGTGTTGGTAGTAGTGGCGTTGCAGAGACGCTATAGATTCCTGATACAGGAGGTCATACAACTACTAGATTACTATTTACTTCTCCATCTTCCACACATAATTTAGATAGGAGCCATTACACGCATCGCCAAACATCCACAAATCGGTTAGAGTCTATAGATGGTTGCAGAGATGAGGCTGGTGATGTGGTTGACATGGTGGCATTTCCTAGAGCTAGACATGTGACAAGCACAAGGACCCTTTCGTCCACATTTTTGGTCGATGATAATGGAATTCTATTAAAACAATCAAGACTCCCAGGTAGTTTTAATTCATATTTTAATCATTTAATGTTGCCCATCTCATACACAAATTATCTAGATTATTAATTTTAAATTAATGATCATATATTTTGTGTGTAGGTAACGACCATTTTTATAGGCACCTAGAGAGCAAGGCCTTGTTGATTTTTGGGGAAATCTTACGCATGATGTGGAATTGATAGAATTCCAACCTCAAGAAGGAACTTATGGATTATCTTGAAGCCCTCTTTGGAGTAGACATGTTCAATAAAAAACCGGTCACCTATGTGGCAGACGAATATTTAAAATATATGCGGGATGTTTATAGACAAATCTTGGCAGGAAATCCTAGGCATGAGCATCCTCTCTCAATTCCAAAGAGGGAGTGGAAGGCAATCATTGATGATGTAAAAGAGAATATTTTGAAAAAATCAGGAGAAAAAATAACTGGTACACCAAGGTAAATTACAATATTTTGATTTCAATACCATCTTTAATTTTCTTTAGATCTAAATAAAAGTGTGGTTATATATAACATACTTGAAAATTTTGATGACAGGTTGCATGACATTTCGAAGGCAACCAAAGCAAGGATTTCCAAACATGGCCAACACAAGCTAGGTCAGGGAGGCTACTCGAGGTTACAGTCATGAATCGTAAGTACCCAAACATCTTAATAATATTATTTGTATCGCCTTACAACTTTCAGGTAATTGTAGCCAAAAACATTAAAAAACCATACCCTTATGCAATGTAGGGCAACGACTTCGGAATTGAAACCACGAAGGAATACCTCCAACTTGGTTACAAGTATGGTTATAAATATGTGGTTGATCGTAGGAAAAGAATAGGGCAGACCCCAAGATCTAGTTTGCGGGATAAGGTAAATAAAAATCAATCCACATTAACCTTTCATTACTTATAAAATACATAAATGTTTGATATCGTCCATAATTTAATGTCTTAAATTTTTTTAATCAAGGGAGAAACACTATCAATGAAACCATTAGTATTTGACAAAAGAGCATTGATAGTGAAACACAACCAGAAGATCATGGTGATCCCCAACATCCCCATTCTAGTGGGGTGCAGCCCCAAGATGTTCCTATGACTGAGGCCCACGATGATAAAATGGATGTATATTAATCATGTACTTAATAATTATGTACTTATAAATTTTGATGTTTCAATGGTAGAGAATGTCATAGTTGATCCTCCTTGACTTGAATATCAGGTGAACAGGGAAGCCATTCCAACAATGCCAATTGGAGGACTAGGTAAACAATTACATCGCATAGTTTTTTTTAAATATTAATGAACTACTTCAATGGTATTTAAAAATTGACCATATAAATTTAATATTTTTTGTTTTTTTAGGTGATGGCCCCTCACAACAACATCCATGTCGTGGGTACGAGACCAGATGTACTCAGTGTGAAAGGAATGAAACAACATCAACTACTGAAGGTCACCCAGTAAACGAAGACATGGAGATGGATGAATTACTTAAGACCTGGAAAACACAAAACAAGACTAAAAGAAATTGATGATGTGTAATAATTTTATAAGACAATTAGATGTACACTATATAGTTGAACATGTAATGATGCATATAATGCATTGACATTATGGGTACTTTTTCATCTGATAATATACACAAGGATATTTCTATGGCTTGTATATATTTGTGAATTTAATTTTGTTATACACTTAATGATAATTTCAGCTTCTCTTAGACTTGGTATATATTGATTCAATACTCCTTGATTATATTGGTTCTATTGGCCTTGAAATACAATTTCTGCATCAATTTGCGGCTCCATGGATATCATCCTAGCAATTTGAAGGAATTGGTAAACGTGAAATTTAAGAGATTGAATTGTTCAAGTTTGGATTTAAATTTTACATGCTTGTTTGTTTGTGGGTTTCAAGAGCTCCAAACTTGTATCTCTTTGTCTTTTAAGAATGGTAATCTCTTTGTGATTTAAGATATAACGTGAGAATCCAAGAAAGACCTAGTGCCTTGTTCTTGGGCTAGTGCTTGGGCTATGGAGTCTAGGCAACAAATAGAACTTGAATATGCAATATGCAACTTCCAAAATCTTGTGACATGATATATGCAACTTTGAAAGTCTTGTGACATGTGACATGTGGAAAGCATCTTTTCCAAGTAATGTGCAAACTTTAAACTTGGTGCAACATGCAAAAGTAAATTTTGGGAAGATGCAATAAGAAGTTTTTGGAAGCTGTAAAAAGAACTTAAAAAATATTACAACTTGTGACATGCATCTTTCAAAATCTTGTGACATGCGACAATCATCTTTGAAAATGTTGCGACATGTGATATGCAACATGCAAAAAACATTTGTTCCATGCACGTGAACTTTGAACTTGGTGTGACATGTGACATGCAAAACTTGAACTTGGTGCGACGTGTGATATGTGAACTTTGAACTTTGTGTGACATGCAACATGCATCTTTTTGCAACTTGTGAAACACATATTTTAGTATTTTCACTATAAAGTTTGAACCCAAAATTTGTTTTGTGTCATATTTGTACCATTGTAAAGGTCTTGTTAAGATATGAAACTTCATTGTTACAATGGTAATCTCTTTGTATTTTAAGATATAACGTGAGAATCCAAGCAATACCTGGTGCCTTGTTCTTGGGCTATGGAGTCTAGGCAACAAATAGAACTTGAATATGCAATATGAAACTTCCAAAATCTTGTGACATGATATATAAAACTTTGAAAGTGTTGTGACATGTGACATGTGGAAAGCATCTTTTCCAAGCAATGTGCAAACTTTAAACTTGGTGCAACATGCAAAAATAAATTTTTGGGAAGATGCAATAAGAAGTTTTTGGAAGCTGTAAAAAGAACTTAAAAAATATTACAACTTGTGACATGCATCTTTCAAAATCTTGTGACATGCGACATCCATC
>SNQJ01S0303672.1:0-10236 GCA_010110895.2 Picea sitchensis | reverse complement strand
AAGGGGGGAAATGGATAACTAAAATTCTAGAATACAACTTGACCATAAATCCCACTTAGTTAATAAAGGGCCAAGGCCTTGCCAAATTGATGACATAGTCAAATTGTAGAGCAATCAGAGTACATCATTTCTCCAACAAATCATAGAATTCATCATTCTAGGTTGAGGAAACTAGTTCACAGGTAAGCAATAGATATTCTTCTTCACCATGGTATAAAGATATTATTTATTTTCTGCTAAATCCTCAGTCTCCTCCCGATTTAGATAAATTCAAGTTCAGATCACTTAAGTTGAAATCAGTGAAATTTTGCATTATTGATCAAACCTTGTTTTGGAAAGATCCTAATGGATTTTTATTGAGATGTGTTGATGAAGAAGAAGAAAATAAATAAATTTGTGATTTACACCAAGGAGTTTGTGGGGGACATCACCATTGGAAATTCACTTCTTTCAAAATATTAAGAGCAAGCTACTATTGGCATGAAGAGAAGGCTACTATTGGCATGAATTGTTTTCTGATATTTTTTCTTAGGTGAGGGAATGTGAACCATGTCAAAAGTTTGTAGGGAAACATGAATTTATGTCTGTACCTTTAAAACCCATCATTTCTCATGGACCTTTTCAACAGTGGGGCCTAGACTTCATTGGACAACACAAATGGATACTCAGAACCACATATTACTTTACCAAGTGGATTGAATCAATCCCAACTGTTGCACCTCCTTCGTCACCTTGGTGAGAAGAAATCAAGGTGCTAGCATGCCTAGTTGGGTCTGCTGAGCAAGACAACTGTAGAGAAAAGAGTTAGAGAAAGAAAAACAAAACTATGACTAAGAATTAGACTAATAGATGCAATAAGAATTAAAATCATGAGCATAGAAAACAAAGAACAAAAAGACCAATGTCACCAATATTAAAGGCTGGTCTATTGATGAAATCAAAGCACCAAGAAGAAATGGGACTATGAGTCCCTTCTTCCTCCAAGGGAAGGTTCTTGGACCCTCACAAGCTTGCTCTCCTTACAACAAATAAAATGAGAATAGTGGTGAAAGAACTCTTTGCAAATACACTCAATGGGGAGGTGGATTGCTCAATGAAATGGTGCCAATGTGTTCTTGTCAAGGATGGAGTCCTTAAAACAATCTAGGCAGCATAACATTACTTTGAATTCCTTGAGAAAATGAGGTGCATTTATGGGTTTTTATAGCATTGCATTGGGTTATTGTGTAACTCCTTTGTAGTGTGAAAAGAGGCCATTTAGGGCATTATTAGGTCTTTGACCAGCCCACCATTTGGATTCAGCCCGGATTTGGAGGTCAAATCGGCTTGGGAGCTGAACCAGAAGTGGTTGGGAGGCCGACCACATTCATAAATGCGTTGTTTAGCAGGTGCATGGATTTTTGCACTAACAGTCACGCATTGTGCGCCTATGCACGCTTTATACGTCCCTGTTACACGCATGTGCGCACACGCCCAAAGTGTGCAAAGTGCTCTTCAATTTTTCACTACTTTGTATAGTTTTTGACCTTTTTGAATGTTGTGGTATTAATTCAAGTCCATGAATGACTTCATTATTGTTTGACGATGCTGAGTTCTTGTAACCATGTGCGAACGAAATTTCAGTGATAACAGATGCCCCTTGATGGATGAGGTTAGGAGCATACGTATAGCCGAAATCCATCAATGTTTCTTCTACTGAGAATGTTGTTGGAAGATAGAGAAATAGTGGAATCGTTCAGAGTGATCCGTTGGAGAAAAAATGAACCGGTAGGACCCGACCTTCTATGAGGTGTGCAAAATAGAAAATTGTGTACAAACGAGGCGGGCATGCCCCATGCGCGTGTGATGTAACTTTGAAAAAATATGACTGAAGTGTTGGTGTAGACAACTGCAGCACCCTCGAGGGTGGTGATGATAAAGGCAAAAGACAATTCTGCAAAGGAACATACTCAGAATAATAGGCAATGATCGCAGTAATAAGTATCGGCGATGATGCAGGCATTGATGGCCCTACCAAGTTCAGAGGTCTTCGGCAAATGATAGAAATAACTGCAATAGTCACAAAGTAAGACCCACCATAACATGAGAAAGTGTTGGCGTTGAATGTTATGGGGGCCAATGACAGCAGGGAAAAATGGTGTTTCACCCTGTGCCGTCCAAGATCTCTCATTGAATGGAGAATGAGAATCAAGATACCGTCGCCCTTCTGGAAAATTGTGCTAATGTCGACAAAAGGGGAACGCGACTCTCAGAAGCAAAGGGCTTAGTGGAATCTACTGCGGTGAGGGAGTGCTAGAGGTACATGGATGAAGTCAAGAAGTGGGAAGACTCAAGGCTGCCCTTGGTTGGAGGATGTATGAGATGAAGAGTGGTCGCAACCGTGTAACGAGGTCGAGTGTCAGGGGGACGACAAGACTGGTCATAAGTTGTGACAGAGGTGGGACAAAGTGAACAAATGCAGAGGGTAGAGGTAAGTGACCTGTGGGGTACTCTGAATATATGGACGATGCCGGTCAAGGGTAGATGATGAGTAATGCTCCAACCAAAGGTGACATGGGTTGTGTTTGGCCAAAAAGGAGAGAAGCAGGTCGCCAAAGGTGACGACAGAAAGAGAATGTAATGACTCGAAATAAAGGCATTTGTACAATAAATAACAAATAATTGGGGACAAATGTACAGATATAGAAATAGGTGCCCCAGTGTGATATGGGTGGCCCACGTAGGGCATAATGTGCTTGGAAGACTGATGAAGGGTGGGGGCCCCATTGGTGAGTTTCTATATGAGGTAGGTGAAATGAAGGTAGGTTCGTTGATGGACAAACTGATTGTGGATGAAATGGAGGGTTCATGATATTGTAGAGGTGTAGGTAAAAAAAATAGAACCGCAAGAGATAATCTGGGAGTCTGTGTGGGAAAGCTAACAAAATGAGGAGAAGGAGTATGTGTTTGATTCGCGACATGATGAAAGACTATCGGGACTCCCATCCCTAAAGGGTAATGAAGAACATCATGAGTGTCAAAAGTGACAAAAGGTTCTATGAATGGGATGACTCATGTGGGTAAGAATGCTACCAGGTAACAGTACCAAAGATGCAAAATGGAGGTGTGGGTACTGCAGAGCCGGGAATGGGTATCCTAGAGGTAAACATCAGAGGGTGTAACTGGAAATGAAAGTGTGATATACTGGGAAAGATTGCATGCCAGTGCTGAGTATATACCTGAAGGGGTGATGTCGATGGATGATGAGCAAGTACCTGCACACATAACAACCAAATACCCAAAGTGAACAATATCTGAAGAGAATCAAAGATATGAGTATGTATTTGATAAATGTGACTATGCGCGTGCGTACCTAACCATGATATGAAAAAACGATGCCCCGGGGGCTCAGGATGAAAAGCGACCCAGAGACTGCTATGATGTAGGTGACAGGATGCAAATCCTGTGGCTAAAGACGGTTTGAAAAATGGACACCTTGGGCTCCCGGAATGGTGAGTGGAAGTTTGGCAAAAGGCCTATATATAGTTGTAGGGCCCACATTGCCACCTCATTTGTACCTGCTGCAATAGTGATTGGACAAGCAGTTTTCATAGGAGATTTGGAGATTCGGGGATGACGAGGCAGATGATTGAGGATCTACGAGTATCAGGTTAGTGGTCTGATCATCCTACATAGAAATAGGTTTTCAATTTTTGGGCAGGGTTTGTACGTAGGGTCGTACAGGGGTTTTTAGGGGGTGTGGGCCCCACATGCACGGGCGATTTGGTGAAAGGCACGCATACGTGCGCACCTGTACATTGAATATACACGCAGGGGTGTGCGATAGGGAGAATTTAAGGTGCACCCACAAGGCGCGCCTGTGGGTTTGACAGGCGCGCACCTGTGCACGTTGGTATGGTGAACAGGCACGCGCCTGTGAAGCAAACAGGTGCGCACTAATGCGCACCTGTGTAGTGCACAGGCGTGCATATATGTTCGCCTGTGTAATGAATAGGTGCACATATATGTGCGCCCGTGTAATGAACAGGTGCGCATGTGTGCGCGCCTGTGGGTAACAAAGACCGCACCTAGGAGGTAAGGGTGAAGGGTAAAAAATGAGTCTTTTTGATGTTGTTGATGGTTGCATGAGCTGATATAGGGCTCTGTGTTGTCTGTAGGTGGACAGTGGTGATGATGTCAGTGCGGTGGTGAGAGAGAGACTGGGCCCAGTTGCGAGATGTCGTGGCCATTGAGGGGCCCAGGGTGCGTGCGACTTTGGGAACCTGTGGGTTGCTAAAGTTCTTTGAGTTCCCGTTGATACAGGCACAGGAGTATCTGTTGCAATTCCTGATCAAGATGTGGAGTCCAGAGCTGCACTGCTTCCTCATACGAGGAGAGCAGATCCACTTCACTGTGGTGGAGGATATTATTTCTTGACTGGGCTCCCCTTTCGGGGAACGCCCCTACCGGCAGAGCCAGTGTTGCCTAGGACTATTTTGCTTGCCGATATTGGCCAGAGATACTGCTCAAGTTGGGACTTTATGTCTGGGACTGTGGTGAGTATAGGGGTGATAGATTCCCTAGTGCATCGTTGTATAGCAGCGATGATTGTGCGGATATATGGGTCGCTGGTGACCCAGCGGATTAGTGGTGGCCAACTTTTGGTGCTGGAGAGAGTGGTGGTTGGCGAGCGGTTCGCTTGGGGGTTGACGCTGCATGCGAGGATGGTAGTGCAGTTGGACTGTTGTCGGTCCATAGGTGCAGGGGAGTTTTCATTTGGGTCTATCAGAGTGGCCTGGTTTTTAGAGAAGGTGTCGATGCTACACCCGAGGATTCTACTGGAGATGCCGGGAGCGCGAGAGCTACGATTGAGGCGGTGGTCTACAGTTTTGCTTCATCATGGTGGTGGCGAAGGTGGCCAATTCTTTTTGGCTGAGGTGGCATAGGTATGGTGGCAGATGCCACAGGTGATACTTCGGTACCCCTATGCTGGGGTGGACTTCCAGGGTGACCCGGACATGGTGCTACCTCTCGGGGAGGTTTTTGACCATCAAGGTATGTTTAGTATTAGTATGTATGTTTTGGTTTATGTTGTTTTATGAGACGACAGTCCATATGTATATGATATAGATGCTTATACTATCTATTGTTGTTTTGCATGTGCAGATGTGGCACCTCGCGGGTGTGAAGAGTAGATGCAGAGAGCGTCGGCTCGTCGAGAGCCAGAGAGATGACCGCAGGGAGAGAGATGCCGCTGGGAGGATGTCACGGGGCGACCAGCTGAGCCAGAGAGGGCAGTGAGGAGGCACCAGTTTGATGACCCTGGTTCAGGTCCATCACACGCTCCTCCAGCGGCGGCCAGAGTTGATTTTGATGACATACGTCGTCGCCTGGAGATGGTTTTATAGGAGGTGCCTGAGGGCATGTGGACGCGTATCCAAGACGAGAGTTTCCTGGAGCAATGTGTAGGGGTACCACCACCATGGCAGGCCATAGTGCGAGGAGCAGTAGTGCTCGCTGCTATGACGAGTGGATGCCTACCACCGGGGCAGGAGGGTCCTATGGGTGGACCACCACCGCCTGGGGAAGGTGGTGGTGGGTCGCCACTGCCTGAGGGAGGAGCAGGTGGTGGTGCGATAGAGGCACCATGAGTGGTGCATGATGTATATATGTTTTTTTTGTATATAGGCTGGTTACTGGCCCCAAACATATGCTGCTTGAATGTAGCATTTCATGTGAGGGGGTGTAGAGAGCCCAAGTAGCCGAAGCGAGAATTTGTGTCCAGCGGCTGGCGCCGTTGGCGTAGCCGATGTGGTAAGCTGGTGGAGGAGGCATCTGTCAATAGCACAAAGGATAGTTTAGATGAGAGGGGAGGAGGAAAAAAGATTAAAAACACTAGAAAAAGAAATAACCTAAAGTAGAATGACTACTTTTAAGCATAAAATTTCTTGAGATATAACCCATTGATGGGTTCCTTGAGAGAGAGGCCTTTGGGGGAGGCTAGGATGTATGCACCTTTGGTGAGGCAATGTTGGATAATGTAAGGGCCATGCCAAAGGGATTCAAATTTTCCATGGCCAAAGGTATCATGAGCGATATCATAAGCCAGGACGAGGACGCCTTCGCGGAATGACTGAAGGTTGACATGGCGATCAAAGGTAGCCTTGGATCATTTTTTAGCTGCCTCATTGTTCTCTAAGGAAGATCGACGATCTTCATCCAGAGACTCTAAGTTCAGCAAGCGCTGCTCCATTGGAGCAGTGTTAGGTAATAGCTCAATTGTGGTGCATAAGGTGGGAATTTCACACTCGATGGGAAGAGTTTCCTCGACCCCATGGACTAAATGGAATGGTGTGAAACCAATAGCGATTTTCACCACCGTTCAATAATCCCATAGTGCAGAAAATAACATATGATGCCAATTGGTTTTCTGTTTATTAACCGTGCGCTGTAACATGGTCTTGAGGACTTTGTTAACTACCTCGACCTGTCCATTTGACTGAGGGTAATATGGTGAGGCAAACTCGTGAGGGAAGCCTAACCAATATGAGAGTTCGATGAAGATCTCATTCTCGAAGTGTTTCCCATGGTCGGAAATGAGTTGGAGGGGTACTCCAAAGAGGGAGATGACGTGGTTAAAGAAAAAACACGTTGCAGTGTCAGCGGTGTTGTTGAAAGTGGGCATAGCTTTGGCCCATTTGGTGAAGTAATCAACGACGACAATGATGTATTTGTGGCCATTGCTGGATGGGGAATTACAAGTCATGAAGTCGATGCCCCATTTACAAAAAGGCCCGGCAGTAATGATAGGATGAAGAAGAACGGGGGGAGCTCGGGCTTTGTTGGCATAGAGCTGACATTGCTCACATCGTTTCACGGCATGAATGAAATCATGAAATAAGGTAGGCCAAAAGTAACCGGCTCGAATAATCTTTTGAACGGTGGATATACCTGAAAGGTGGCTCCCACATGCACCGCTGTGGCAGTAGTTTAAGACTCTGTCGGCCTCGTCAATGGTCAGGCATCGATGAAGAATGTTGTCGACGCCCCGCCAATATAGGATGTCTCCGATGAGGAGGTAGTGGGGGGCCTGATGGCGAATACGTCAACGATCATCTCGTGAAAGGTGGTTACTGAACTTTTGAGTTCGGAGGTATATGAGAAGGTTGCTATACCAAGGATCATCCGACGTGATATAAAAGAGATGTTCGTCTAGAAAGTCGGTATTGACGGGGGTATTGGTAGTATCAGATGGGAGGGCCATGACAAGTTCAGCAAGAAAGAGGGCCTTCTTACTCTTAGGTGTTGAGAACTCGAGGTCGTACTCCTAAAGGATAACGATCCATCGAGCGAATTTTCCATTAACTTGCCGATGGCTGAACAAGTACTGCATAGGGTTGGAATCTGTGACGACTTTTGTGGTGCGAAGCAGAATATAATGGTGCAGTTTCTGGACTGCGAGGACAACTGCAAGAGCAATTTTCTCTTCGTGTTTATACTTCAAGGGTGGTCTTGAGAGGTTCTTACTAATGTAATAAATGACGTGTTCATGATTTTCATCTCCGAGCTAGACGAGGACGCCGGCTACTGATACAGTTGATTCTGATATGTAGAGGATGTAGTCACGATTATAGTCAGGTGCACTAATTAAAGGTGCGTTTGAAAGCGTTGCTTTAATATCATCAAATGACTGCTGGGCATGGTCATCCCAGTGAAAAGGGATGTCGTGATGTAGTAAGCAGAGGAAACCATGTGCGCATATGGCGTAATCGGGGACAAAGCGTCTAGGAAATTTAGCTTTGCCCTGTAGACTCTGAAGTTGTCGTAAATTCCGGGGAGGTGGAATTTCAGTGATAGCTTGGACTTTGAGGGGGTCTATGGTAATACCTCTTTGGGAAACAATAAACCCGAGGAGGCGCCCTACAGTGACACAGAACACACACTTGAGAGGATTCAAGCAGATGTTGTACTGATGACACCGTTGAAAAATGATTCGTAAATCATCCAAATGTTGGGTGTGTTTCTTGGATCGAGCTATGAGGTCATCCAAGTAGGCAAGGATGATATTATCCAGATCGTGGAAGATGTATGTCATTGCCCACTGGAAGGTTGCGCCAGGATTTTTTAAGCCGAAAGGCATGACACGATATGCAAAAGTACCCCATGGGGTAATGAATGCAGTTTTATATTGATCGGCTGGGTGGATTTGAATTTGGTTATAGCCAGAGAATTCGTCCATAAAGGAGAGAGTCTCATGGCCGGTGTAGTATTCGATAATTTGATCGATGAAAGGCGTTGGAAAGTTGTCTTTGGGACATGCGTTATTGATATCACGAAAGTCTGTGCAAATGTGGATAGTGCCCTATTTTTTGTCGACGGGTACAGGGTTGGAAACCCATGAAGTATAAGCGATGGGGTAAATAAACCCGGCAGCGCGTAATTTGTCAATTTTGGCTTTGATAGCCATGGATTTGGATGGGTGTAGTGGTTGTTGATTATGGCGAACGGGTGTGATGTCGGGCTAGGTGTCGATGCGATGTTCGACAATAGAGGGATTGAGGCTAGGCATTTTCGTGTATGACCAGGCAAAAATATCCCTATATTCCTGGAAGAGGGCTTTATACGTGGTGATTTCCTGAGGAGTGAGAGCAGCTCCAATGGTGATTTCTTCGACGATGCCATGTTTAATGGAAATGTTGATTTTGATGGTGGGGGAAATTTTGGCCATGTTGCCTTCTTCAAATGCATCAGGGGTAGGAATGGGATTTTTGAACCAATCGATAGGCCCGGATGGGATAAAATATTTGGTTTTGATTGTGTAAATGGGGTTTTGGTTAGGAGGCATGGGGGCTTCTTGTGGAGAGAAGAGTGTGTGGTGATGTAGCGCGTCCTAGGGAGAGTCTGGGCGATTTATCTCTTCGAGTATTTCTTCATCGCATCAGAAACATCGGGAATACAAGGGGTCGTGAGGAGTGATCTCGGTGACAGTGTGGTTGCCCCCTGATGAAAAAGCAGGGAAAACAATGCTAGGAGATGGTGAGGGTTCACTCGACATAAACCATATATTGAAGTACTGAGGGGTACCCGTGGTGGTTGGGTGGAGAGTGTTCGTAGGGGAATGAGTAGGAGAGTTGGGGGGGTTGCGGGGTAAATCCTTAGAGACGTCATTGAAGAACCATGGAGGCGTTGGGAGTGCCTCAGGCTCGGGAGAAATGACATGAAGATCATCTAGTGACGAGGTAATGTCAATGATCGCTTCTAGGGGTCGGTGAAGCAGGGATAATTGACGTTGCCTATATTCAAGGATCATAGGACACTGGTATGTAAAATGAGATAATGAATCACAGAGAGAACAAGGGCATATCATACGTTCATTGACTAAAGTGGTGACATAGCGGATGTCAGTGATATTTGTTAATGAGGACTTAGCAGGACTGGGGTTATTCTGGAAGTTCTGGCATACAGCCGCTAATGTCTGTCGAAAGCATGGTAGTGCTGGGAAATGATGGGTGTAATGGCCATACTCTGAACATATAGCACAAGCGTATTTGGTCCTCAACCCTTTATTACTGGAAGGGTGGGTGACAGTGGTGGGACTAGCCATAGTGGTGGGTGTTGTGCGATTTTGATTGAGGGGGATCAAATTCCGTAATTCAGGTAGTGATGGGTAATTGTTGGTTTGGTGGCCCTCTTTCTCACATAGTGCGCAAGGCGGTGGGATGTGTGGAGGAAGTGGAGTGGTGGGCTCCTTATTCTTTCTCCTGCCCCCAGCTGTAGCAGGGGGGTTAGTGAGNGGGGGGGTGGTGGGGGTAAGGATGGGAATCGTCATGGGGATTCCTTCCTGTGGGGGAAGGGATGGTCGAGGGACCATCTCAGGTGGGTGTAGATACCACACTAGGATTGCTAACACCATATTAGGTAGTGTGAGCATTGCGGCTACCTGAAAGGCTTCTATACTGGGTGGAAGGTAAAAGAAGGGAATTTGGGTGAGGGGTTGGGGAACTGTCTCCCAAACTGAACTATGTCCTTGGGGGGATGTGGATTTGTGGACTGTTGAGGTCGACGAGGGTGCAGGGGGTTCCGATGGGAGTGGTTCTGCGACTATTGGGACATCAGGAATGACCAAAGCCTCCTAAGGAGGACAAGCGTCCTCTGTGTGAGTTTCGTTAGATGATATGACACATACTTGATTAGTAGGATGAAGGAGTGGTGGTGCTCCATGGTATGTCCCTAACAAGGATGGATCTTTAAAAATCC
>SNQJ01S0303671.1:0-10389 GCA_010110895.2 Picea sitchensis | reverse complement strand
GGTACATGAATATCTCTTACATACGGGGTTGTAGAGATAATTAAACCAAAACTAAAATAAAATAAACTAATGATAAAGGTAGATATGATGTGTTCTTATATAAAGGATCCATCCTTTGATTCCTTCCCATGAGCTAGTAGCTAAATTAAGTCTTTTTGAGAGGGCACCAACATTAACATTTACTGAGTTCTTTAAAAACATGAGAACAAATTTCAAATTATATATATATATATATATATATATATATATAGTTTCTCACTTCCTAAAAACTAGACTTATAAACAAATTGGACATTGTATTCTTCTTAGTCATCAAATTTAGTACCACACCTTTCTTAGTTTCCAATTTAAAAAGAATCTTTAAGGCAAGGAGATTAGCATAATTGTTAAACCCCCTCCTACACCAACCTTAAAGCTAATGGAGTGGGTCTCATTTAAGTAGATTTCTATCTGCCCCATAACAAGGGGGTGTGCCTTAACTAGCACCATCAAAGTACTCATAAGCAAGCATGTCTATGGGAGGATGAGAGAGTTGACTCTACTGAAAAATCTTAGGAACATATTTATAATTAGAGAAAATAGCTTTATCTTGAGCAACAAACTAGAAAGGAGAAATAAATCTATCATTAAAATATATGTGTTCCTATCCAACTCTATACCCCATGATGTAATTAGAGGAAGAACTCTAAATTTATTTATTTTTATGCTAATTTTTAAAACACACAACCATAGTTACCCCCTGCTGGAACAACCCCCTTTTTCTAAAATTTTCAAGACTAAAGATTAGCTATGGAGCCGCCTCTTAACAATGATCTTTATTTAAGAGACTTTTGTTGGTTTCTCGGAAATCGACAGTTCACAATGTATAAGGAGTTATTTTCCCAGCCTAGTTAAAGCCCCGACTTCCAAAACCCCGAGAAACCATTTTAAACACGCTTAAGGGCAAGCTAAAAGTGTTTAAATTTTAATAAGGCCCGTCACAATTTCACGATTTGGGTTTCCCTATGACAAAGTGTTATTGAATTCTCGCCCCTCGTAATCCTGACTCCTGAATTCGTAAAGTTTAGAAAGTTTTTCCCAAATCATGATTAATTAAAAGTTTTAAACAGAGGATTATCACTTAAGTTAATCACGTCGCGAGTTCACGATTCAGACTTTACTTATGCCATGACTTCTGGGGATATGATACTTGTAACCCCGATACCCAAGGTCGCGAGATCCCTTTTTTAATCTTGATAAATTAAAAACCAAAGGTAATTAATGTTAATCCGCCAAATCGCAGTTTCACAATCTCCAGGGTTCATGGTCCAAAACTGAGGGTAGAAATATTTCGAAGTTGTGAACGCCGAAAAAATAAATTAAGAACTAAAAGCACTTAATAAACGGACTAAGTCAAATTGACTAATGCCTTAATCAACTTTTACACCGGTACAACCTACGGACAAAGATTTAAACGTCTTTGTGTTCTTCCCGAGTCACGCCATCAAAACATTTATGACATTTATAAGAAGGTCATGTGAAGTGATTGATACTAAGATATGATTTTATCTCTAAAATATTTCCTTTAATGATTTGAATGTTCTATCAGCCAGAACTCATATAGAATTTAAGTGCTCAAAACGAAAGGATTACCGTCGTTCGTTTGAAATTCTTTCTAGTTTTTCACAGAGCCATTTTGCCAAAGTAACCCTTGTTTGTATTTTGTCTCTCTGTGACATGAAGCCAACTTACAGAGTTCTATATTATGGCTTCGAGGAAAACTCCCAAGACTACTGGTGAGAGTTCGGATCAAGGTTCAGATATTATCTCCGATACTCCACCCAGGAGCATCAGTATTGTCAAAACATGGACACAAGTCTCCGACATCTTGCAACGCGAGCTGATCAATTGTTCGGATGATTCCAGCGGTAATGAGAAAGAGGACATATCCATAAAATATAAAGTTGTCACTCAGTCTGAGATACACAAGATCGCAGCAAGGCCATGTCTCCTCCCATATTGTGATATGATAAAATGGGCGCTGGACCATGTAGATATCCCAACAAAGACAATTTTCAATGAGCAGAAGGTGGAAGTTGGGACTTTCAGGACAGAACATATACGGGAAATGTACAAATTGTCTCCCACACCAAGATTCATGCACAACGCCGAATTCTTAGAAGTCTTCAAAAATAAAGAATGCGAGAAGTATGGGAAAAGCCTATTTGACCTTATTAAAGATTGGTATTTGCTCCTCGCAAAATTTAGGGCCGACTCCAATGGAATCTATTTAATCTCAGCGTTGGAGCCACCATTCATGTATGTAGCAATGATGGTCTATAGGCTGTACGGGAAGGAGGATACCTCTCACTTCTTCCTCCCATGGGTGCCACTGATTCACACAATGGCAGAGGGTTTCATGTTCGATTGGGTCAAGATTTTGTCTAATAGTCTGGCCAGCCGGATCAAATAATACCGAGAGCAAAAGGAAAGTGGGAAAACTTCCTCGTTTTTATGTCATCTTACATAATGGATGTTGTGTGCTTCTTGACGCCTTTCCCATTAATGAACTGGAGTTGGACTCCAACCAACGAACGACCTATTCATGAATACCATTAGAAGCTCTTGGAAGATAAATCCAAGGAGTTCATATACGAGATTTTCAATTGGGTAGTGGTGCCCATGCATATTTCTATCTTCAGCCAACCACCCCCTTGGATTTCAGATATATCCACAGAAGATTTAAGCCGTGTAGCAGACTGGTATATTGAAAGGGAATTTTCATATATTAGGGTTTTTGGTTGCTCTGTTCAACCATATGCCCTACCTCTTTTTTTACTACATAAGCTAGTGTGTCATGAGATTTCCAGGCAAACAGTTCTCGGCGGGATAAGCAAGGAACTCAAGGGAGTTCAGAAGAAGGTATGGCCACCTTTCCCCATACACATTGGCACCTATTCTTTATTAGATTTTGGCCATGCTACAGAAGAGGCCGCAACCCTGAGTGAGATGAGACTAGTGGGCATCGAGTTTAAGAAGCATGACTCACATAAGATTGTGGGCAACCACCTGGCAAGTTGCGACTTGAAATGATACGAGCACGAAATCTCCCCCCATGATGAAGCTTTTCGAGGGGTAAAAACTTACTCAGAAGTTCTAAACCGGGTTTGAGCCCTCTAGTCTGGAGACATGTTCGATTTTTATAAGTTCCAGGAGCACCGGAGGAGCGGGATCCCCAAAGTTTTGCAAGGTACAGTCTCAAAACCCCTGGGGTCTCAACAAGAAGAGGCCGGGGGCCCGACAGGCATAGGCCCGGATGAACAAGAAGCTCAAGGGAACATAGAGAAAAATAAGGTCCTCAAACAAGAATCCGAAGGCCCAAGCCACGAACAAAGATCCCAAGGGGCAGATAATCCGGAAAAACAGATCGAGGTTAGAGTCGAGATGCACACAATGCAGGTAGGATACCCACTGTTGCTCACACCGAATAAATCGGGTACCGATGCTGATGTGAAGAATATACCCTCAGAAATTGGCAGTCCCATCTCATCTTTCACACCCATACAATTTTCCATAGGGGACCTGCTGGAGCGATATCTATAGAAGACCTGACAGCTATCACCATCGAAGAGTTGACCCCTAGCGAGTTTTTCTTCAGCAAGAAAAGAAGGGCCATAGTGAAACGAGAAGCGCATCACAAGGCAGGCACAATGGCCAAAAAATTCAAAATATTGACAGACGTCAAAGGTTTAGAAGAAGAAGAGTTCGCTGACGAGATAGAAGGAATGTTGGGGGCCTATGCCACTGCAAACCAATGCTCAGTTGGGACCCTAAGGAGCCATTGAAACACAAGGATCAGTTGATCAACAAGTTGCAGAGTCATTTATCAGAATCAGAGACGAATACTCGAAACGAGGCAGACAAAGAGCTTGAGCAAGCCAGATAAGTTGACTGATAGGAAATCGAGCAACTCAAGACTAATCTTGAGCAAATGCAATAGTCGGTCAAAGAGAGCCAAACACAGGCTGAGCGATAGGAGGGATTGATAAACCAGCTGCAGACTAAGTTGGATCTCGCCGAAATCCATCTCATAGACATGACGATATTCCAAACCCAGGCCGCAGAGATCTGAAGGAGAACAGAAATGGCTTAGTAGACTTTTCTTGCCAAAATAGAAATCATCCAGGATCACGTTTAACTAGTAGACCAAACCCTAGACCAAGTCACTTTAAGAGAAATGGAAGCTCGAGTTGCCCGAAGTACATTCCAAGAAGCTATCACATCCGCAACAAAGGAAGAGATAGTCATCGCTTCCAGATTTTCCATTAAAGAACAGACCAGGGGGGATATCCTGTTGACGGCCTGGGAACATGATATATCCAAAAAATGGAAAAGGGCCAAAGAGGTGAGGGATTCTTGTGAAGAAATATTTGGTTCAATAAACAAAAATTTGTTAGAGCTCAATAGAGAAGCTAGCGCTGGAACGTTGGGGAAAATCAACATAGCCAAGGATCTGGTAGATATCAAAGAAATTATGGAAAGGGATCAAGCCGAGCTCTCTCAAGTAATTCAAGTCGACATTGCTCAAATTGAAAAATGGCTAATTAAGACGAATTTACTATTACTATCCATCATGATAGAAGATCGATAGGTGGGAGGGAGGATCCCACAACTGGACAAGAAGCGTTACTTATTTGAGGTAAAAAACCAAGTCGAGCCCTCCAAGTCTATCGCCCAGCTGGTAGAGAGATGTCTTAAATGTATCAAGCATGGGCAAGGAAAATCTTCAAGAAGAAAATAATGTAATTACATGTATTTTCAAAGTTTTGGATGCCATGCGACAGGGAGAGGTGAAAGGCCTACAGAAAAAGATAGGGACAACAAGTGAAGCGTTCCACATGCTTAGCTCATAACTCCCGCTCTTTGAATAATTCAATTGTAACACCACATGTTGGTATAAATACATATTTGATTATGTAAGGAGGGGCTTTTTCTTTTGGCAGATTGTAATAGAGAAAAATTTCCTTTGCCTGGATTAATACAAAGTGAATTGAAGACTCCATATTCCGTTAAGATTGAGTTATGTGTTTTCCTCTGTTATTTCATACTTCATGTCATTTTTATATATATCTTTGATGAATTCTTTAAATGCAATTTAGTACAAATTCTACTGTGGCGATCATGTTTTAGTTATCTAATTATTTACATCTTTTCCTCTGTATCGGCTATTAGAAGGTACAAGACCTGTGGATTACTTATATCTCTATATTTTATGCTCCATTAAAGTGTTTCTTTTCTTTTTCTTCTTCTGTTATAGCCTAAGATTCCTCTAGAATTGATGCCTCACATTGTCTAACAGCTCTATGTTTTCTTTTGTTTCATACTTGGTTTCAAATCTAAACTCAGTTACGAAAAATGACCTTCGATTTTGTTAAACTATTAATTTGTTTCACAGGATTTTTTCTCATATAATCTAAAATTGAATCAACAACTTAAAAGCAGCAATATCTTAAATTTTTGTTCCTTAAATGATTGCCCCTGTTGCAAGGAAACCTCACATAGAACCCGACCTCTCAGACCAAACCAGCATCACCTTAAACATCTTTGATACTATCCTAAGAACTGCAATCACCCGGGTCGAACTCGAACGTTCGTGGGCAGCCATTGAATGGGACATAACCATTCAAGAACAAGTGGAAGTTAGACATAGACAATTTAGAAATCAACCATAGTTTCTCTTCCAGTTGTTTTCTACTTTCCATATCTTTTACCCTCTTCTAGATTCCTAGACTCTATACTCCGTAGCCTTAAGTACAGACTCTGGACCAACATCTTTCTGGTGCCGTTGCTGGGGATTGGAGAATCGTAGTCACTTTCCCCTGAGAGAACAACATTTCCAAGTTTCTTTTTTTKAYTGTGAACAAAGAGAGAACACCTTGCTAAGGCTAAACCTTTATCATTCACTTGGCGACTCCACTTTTAAGTAAGCTGACATCCATTCGAGGGAATACCAGACAAAACCCAGATGCTAAACAGACCGTGCCAGTTTTCGATCCTAAAAAAATACTAAAACCAAGGGGTCCTTTCAAACAAACCACTGTTATTTACCAACCCAAGTCTACTCAGTCCAAAGCTAAGATCCCTCTTGAACCCTCATCCTTGCAAGAAATTTCTCTCGGAAAAACATCAGACAGTAGTATCAAAGAGGAGACCCTAAACCCTGAGTTAATCCTACCTGAGATTAAGACTGAAACCTCTTCGACTACCTCTTATGTTAGTAGGGGTGAGACATCTTCCATAAATATCATCCCTATTAATATCCCATCAACTCTCGATATAAACTTCTATGTCACTCAAGGCCTTGAAGAAGGTACCACACACTCGGATTCAACATTGGTGGGTTCTCCCATTTACGTATCCTGCAAATCAAAGGAACCAAGTCCCCATATACTCTTTCTCCCTTTCTCAACTTTCACCTCCCCTGATAAAAGGTTCCCTAAATTTTTCCCCCTCCGCCCCAAGGAAGCTAGAGAGTCACTATACATCTTCACCAACCCTCTTTATAACACACCAATTTCCTCTCCTAGATTATCCATGGCCATCGCTGGAGGAGGAGTAGGGGGAGTAGGAGGTCAAGGCGAACAACCGCTCCCCAAGATTTTAGCCAAGGTAGCCGCTAGATACGCCCCCTTGGTCCTTCCAGTACCCCTCCATGATTTACCAGAAAACTATATGAAAAACTTGCCCAAGTTCACAGGAGAAGGAGATCTAACCGCACCCGAGCATATCAACTTCTTCAATCAATTCATTGATATTCTAGGTCTCGAACATGAGGACGTGTATTCCCAATTGTTTGTCCAAACCTTCGAAGGACAGGTAAGAACTTGGTTTCAGAGCTTGACCCAAGTTCAATATTATCCTACGATGCAGTAGAGGACCTATTTCTCAAACAATGGGGTGAAAGAAAGGATCATTTATACTATTTGACTGAGTTTGGGTCTTTAAATAAAAAAGGATCATAAACTATTATGGAATTTATCCAGAGATTTAACAAGTTGTACAATAAGATCCCAATTGAAGTTAAATCATCCCAACTCGCAGCCAAAGTAACTTTTGCAGGAGCCTTCGAACCCGATTTCTCTCTATTGTTAAGAGAAAGGAGAGTGGCCGACTTAACCCGAATATAAGATGACGCTGTGGAAATTGAGTCAAACATGATGGCTTTGGGTAAATTAAAAACAAAATTGAAATGGGAAACAAGGAGACCAAACGTTTTAGAGAACAAGCGGGTCCCTCTGGATCTGGAAGGTCCTCAGATGACAAAATGGATGATGTGGCTAGGATAATAAAATATCTATCAAACAAAATCTCAAGAATGGAGCTAGACCAATCCAAAGCTAATCAATTCGTTAAGAGAGAATTCAGGAGAAACCCCAATCCTCAAATTCAACAAAGACAGATTAAAAATGAAGATCAAAAAATTCAAACCCCTCTAAAAAATGAAAGTTTTATTGGAGGAAATGATATGCAAGAGTTTGAGGATTTAGAAGAAGATGTAAACAATTTGGGAGACGACTGTATGAAACCTCATTTAACTAAGGAATATTATGAGAAGTCTCTAAACACAGAACGACTGTTGATTGAAGATGATAACATAAACAACGCTGATGATTCTAATTATCAAGGGATGGTCGATACTATAATGGCCAAGCTCCAACATAAGTACAATCTGAGGCCTAAAAATAAACCTGTGACGACTACTCAACCCAAGAAAATTTTGCCTAGAGGCAAAACATACGAACCCGCCCAGAAAGAGACCAAGATGCAAAATAACAAAGGAGTAGACTCATAGAATACCAACGTAAAGGAGGCTGAAACCCAAGTGAGAAGAAATAAGACAGCTAAAATGCAGACACCAGAAACCAGAACCGCCGAAAATAAAACAGTGCAAACAAATAAATTGGAAAAGAAAGAGTATGAAGTTTCAACCAAGGAAACAGATAGAGTTGCGGGAGGTTTTTGCCTAGAAAATGAGATAAATAAGATCAAGATACCAATACCTTTGGTCGAGTTGGCGAAGAACCCTGTGTACCGAAAGAAAATAACCAAAATGATAAAATTTTCAGATTTAGAGAGTCAGTCTGACGTGATAAATCTGAAAGATGATAAGCCTAATATCACTTTTGGTCCACATTTTGAAGGTGCCAAAGATACCGTCGCCCCCTTCTATATTACCCTGAACGTGCACGATCGGTTGTTGCATAATTGCATGCTGGACTCTGGAGCTTCTCATAACGTAATGCCCAAATCTATTATGGACATACTAGGCCTCGAAATCACCAGACCCTATGGAGATATTTACTCATTCGATTCAAGGAGAGTTAAGTGCATGGGCATGATCAAAGATTTAGTAGTCACTCTCGCCCAGATTCCAGTGAAAAATGTCCTAATGGATGTAGTTATTGTTGATATACCCCTGAAGTATGGTTTTCTATTATCTAGATATTGGGGAGCCAAGCTCGGGGGATCCCTTCAGCTGGACATGACCTATGCCATGATCCCTATTTTTGCCAGGCAGTTCACTCGATTATACAGGGAAACACAATTCACATATACGGTAAGAGATCCTCAGAATCCTAATAATTACCCTGTTTATGTCGTCGATCAAGACCTGAGAAATTGTATTTTGTCTTTTGACGATAGTGAAAATAATTGTACAGAAGAAAGTTATATAGATGAAATCAAAACTCAAAAGATAGATAAAAATGTGTATAGCACTGGAATTTGGAATCTATATGAGCACTTTATACCACTTTTAACCACAATATATATTCTTTCACTTTATCAAAAATGTTCAACAATTTATCATCAATGTATCATCTATGATTGCATTCAATATATATTTATATCATAAGCATGTAATCATAAGAAACATCACATCAACATCACATCAAGAACACAATACACCAGTATTTACGTGGAAACCCAAATGGTATGAAACCAAGGAATGATTTCTTATATATCAATAATTCATTCATAGGAAGCACCAACTTCCCAATTATCCAGCTGCAACAGGCAGGAGGGTACAACCCCCTTTTTTGCAAGCTCCAACCTRAAGGAAGCTACAACTCCCTGAATTCTCTGGCTCCAACCAGAAGGAGGCTACAACCCCCTAGGTTCTTCGGCTCCAACCACCTAGTTCTCACGCTCCAACTTAAAGGAAGTTCCAACTCCCTGATTCTCTGACTTCAACCAAAAGGAGGCTAAAACCCCCTTTCCTTGCCCCATCATGCACCCTGAAATATAAGTGTAGACCAATTGTAACTACCATAATCACTACCACTGGCACTACCACTATTGTTGTCACTGCCACTGTCAACCTATCATTGTCAACCTATCACTGTATCCAATGTGTCAGTGATCAACATGTCCAACCTATCAATGTCATCAATACTCAACCATATCCTCTCACATGGATCATACACCAAGGACACCTCTCAACTAGATGTCCAACATCACCAACACATGCTTATACCATCTGTGTACCAATATCACCAACATACCATCAAGTACCAGCCTGTACCATGCATCAACATGTGCCACAACATGTACCATCAATCGTGTATCATAACAAGTGCATCAACCATGCACCAAAGTTGCATCATCAACACTTGTACCATACCATGTGTCAACCATGCACATCAACCATGTACTATCTGAATCATTCTAGAAATAAAGTTATAGCGAAAATGGTAAGATGACCTGTAAATAACATACCTTAGAACACATACTCACAAGACTTCATCCTCCCTTGCAATTTTGACCTTCTTTACTTCATCTTCCCTTTGAAAAATGCCTCAAATATACTTAGTTACCTCAGATAAGAATCACTTGAGTTGATGTTACAAATGAACTCCTAGGTGCCTTATTTCTAGTAGATTTTGCACCCTCTTTTTAGGGCTGACTTGACCCAAATAAAATTCAATTTAATTTTTAATTTATACATTCAAGGCAAAAATTATTATACATGTTATATTCCACAAATTTATTATTATTGAGCAATTTTGTTTAGTAGTGTGGAATCTTCATTACGCATATTTTTATAAATTTTGGGATGTTTGTTTCTGATTTTTGAAATGATATAACTTGTACGTTACACGGTTTAGAATAAAAAATTCACGCACTATGTAATTCTATGACGCCCAGTGTCGTGTCGTGTCTCACGTGAACTCTCTTATACATATTAGCGAAAAACACCCTCGGAAGTAGTCTTTGTAGTGGATGTTCATTCACTATATGAATGAAACATATATCAACACATTTACAATGGAGCGAATATATCTTATCCAGAAGCAAGAGGATTATATCTTATTTTTGACGTCCACCCAACATTTTCTTTTATAACTATGCG
>SNQJ01S0303669.1:0-10236 GCA_010110895.2 Picea sitchensis | reverse complement strand
CATATGAACACTATGCACAAACAGTCCAACAAAGGGACTCGTTGAGCTGCATACAGTAGCATTTGAGCACAGAATCCTTAAAGGGATCAAAAGATTTTTTGAAGACACAATGGAAGTAAATCTAACTCAAGCTACATTAGTAGTAATCAGGCTATAGACTCCAGTGTAACAGGAATACACCAATAGGTGTATATGTAAAATGTGATTTTGTTCTCAAATGATGAAATAAAATTAGACTTTTTTTCTTTGAAAAAAACATATATTTGACATGACAAATCAACCAAATATAATAATTACACAACTGAAAAAAAAAAGTATATATATTAGTGGGCTAGCTCAAGTGATTGAGTACTTTGAGCTTCATGTAAGAGGTCTCAAGATTGATTCCCTAGGGTCGTTGCCTTTGTTGCGTGCCTCACTCATATATATATATATTTTGGCATAAGGATCATGGTATACTGAGGCTTATATGCTACTACGAAGCAATCCCTATAATTAATATGGTTAAAAGTAAAAAAAACATTATTAATATTTCATACTTGAGACACATTGCATTTATAAAACTTAAGTATTTCTTAAACAATATGAAGTATTACAACAACAACACATGAAGATACATAAAACTATATGCACAATAAACTTTGTACCATTGTCTTTTCTTATATATATATATATATCTATATATATATATATACACAACTTCGGATAGTTGAAATGTTCAATTTCTCACAAAAAAAAATGAAATAACACTTTATTTGCAAATAAAACAAATAAATTGGCTGGCAGGTTGGATGTCCATCTATATAATCTTTTTATGATACTCCTTTTATATCTAGTATTTAACCATCAAGGCTCCCTCACAACTAAGTATCAAACTACCAATGCATCTAATCCCCTATGTTAACACTACCAAAAACATTGAATCACATGCACTTCCTCTTCCAATGAGAATCCCAGACATGTGTTGCAATAAGTGCATTATCTCTTCTATTAGTAGAAGCTAACATTTACAGCTTGGCTACCATTGAAAAACTCACCTAAGCAAAACCTTTAAGAAACCAAAAAATGTTCTTCTACTTGGAGGTAAAGCATACTCACCTTTTCAAATGTGCATTGTTGACTCTTGTCACCTCTTCATTCTCCACTCTTCTTCAAGAAGCCTTGCTACTACCTTAAACCCAAAATTACTCTTTGCGATCAACACACACAAATATTATATAATGTTGGTTTACTTTGAAGTTGATCTAAATATTTTGCGCAATCATATTTACATGAACAACATTTCTTGTGTTCCATTGATAAACTTTGCTTAATACAATTTTATTGTCCAACACACAAATACAAAACAAGGAAGAAAATGCATAATCTCTCTATAAGCATATCACTACTTTCATGCAACAACGACAAGTCTTGTATGTTATGCACTGAAGTGACACACAATGAGAATGTTAGAGCATGCATGTAAGGCCCTAACCTTGAATGCCTTTGGGCACTTCACCGCGAGATCACCTCGGTGGTTTTTATCCGTATGAATAGACACAACAGAAGGTTGATTCCTAGAACAATTGGTTTTGGGCACCATTGCACATTGGAAAGGCACATCATAGATTTGGTGGACACCCTTGCACTAAGACTGGGTGTATTATAGACTTTGAATATGTGCTTATTAGTTGGATGCACCGAGAGAAGCCTGGCAAAGAAACTTGGTGAGGGAAGGAAAATAAGGTTACCATAGATAACTTCCTCCATAGGAATGCACTATGCATGATGGAAAAAGTGGAAAAGAATATTTTTCCTAGCTTAAAGATGACTTAGGTGGACATCAATTGGGCAGACTTAGGTACATGTCAATTAGATGCACGTTGACTAAGTGCACTTGTTGGGTGCACTTTCTAGGTGCTCCTTTCCGGGCACACTTTTTTGGGTACATATGGGTACAATTTAGTTGGGAGAAATTAGATGCACCTTGTCAGGTGCATGTTTTGGGCGCACCTAGATGCATGTTCTGGGTGCACCTAGACACACAACAGTTGTTTTTAGATGCATTCTTGGGTATACCATTAGATGTTGTGGTATTGTGGTACACAAGGTGCAACACCATGGGATGCATACATCCATGAACAAGTCAGGAGGGGCATAGTTGAGTTGTATGATTGTGCACTTGTGTCCACTTGGACTTGAGGGGGCTTGCACGATGCTTAAAAACAAAGTAAAGTGAAAGACGAGTCTACTATAAAAAGGAGGATGCCTCAAAAGCTAAGGCATTCAAGAAGAAGGAAGTAAGAAATATTCAAAGTGTTCTACGGTTATGCTAAGTTCAGGGTTGGAATAGTAGAATGAACTTGGCACTGGCTAAGTGATAGGAAGAAGAAGACAAGACCTATAGGAGGTGAGACTACTCTTGCTTGAAGGGTTGGATTGATATTTATTGTAGGCAATTGTTCCATGTGTAATTGTAGTCTATAAAAGAGTTGTAAATTAAGAAAAGAAAAAAAAAAAATTGATAAAAAAAATTCGATTTTTCGATTTATGCACAAATTTAACTTTTTGTTTGCGATGGCATCAGTTGTCAAGGCCACGGTTTCAATTTAGTCTTAATTTTAAGTCCAAAAATAAAAGTTATGCTACTAGAAACACAACTTTTTTATTCAAGGATCAATTTTCAGCAATGGTATTAGTTGTCAAGGCCGTGATTTCAAACAATTCACAAATTTAACCACAACCCCAAAAAAGGGTGCTACCAGTAGCACCACTTTTTGAAATGGGGGTAAAAACAACCACTAAATTTGACCTCTAAAAAATGAGAACTCTGGAGGGTTTTCGTCAAGTTGGTAACTTTGTTACTAATTGATGTTCTTAGATGGAACCAAGAATTATGGCGTGCCTATGGAAAGAAGGTGGGGAGGGTGCCAAGAATGTGAAGCATGAATTTCATTGAGGCAGTCGTTGAATATATAGATAGGCCTTATGTCATTGCACTACAACAAGAAGATAAAATTTTGAGCAGAGGAGCCTTGGGTGCCCAAGATGGTGAAGACCATGTAGAGATCAAGTTGGCAGCATTATAGAATTTAGTGGAGTCAATTTTGAAAAAGACTAAATTGTTGTGAACTTTGAGGAATTGGAAGAAATACGTTGGGGGAAACACTAAACTTGCACCAATAGTAGTTACAAAGGCCATTAGAAAAGACACTCACCAAGACATTCAACCTATTGCACTAAGATTTGTGCACATGAAAAGGAAATTTAGATGAATGTTGATTTTCCAGTGGAAAACGACCCAAGTATTGGGTATAAGTAGTGCAAGGAGGCACTCACACAAGAGGATTCCCGGTTACAATATGTTGGAATAGTTGAAGAAAGAGTTAATGGACCTAAGAATTTGATGGGTGCACTTCAACATTGTGAAGACTAGCAAGTTGAGGACACTATTGACATTGTTTCAGATGGATTGCAGTACTTAACAATCCATTCAAAAGAAGGGGTTGATTAAGTCTACTAGGAGGCGATCCAAGAAGAGATAGTAGGGGGAAAACATCATCGAGGTACCTTTGTTGACAACTAAAGTAGTTAAAGACACTTAGTTCGACATAGAAGTGTGAGAGATGAAGATTTATTTGATCATGAAGTAGATGTCATCATAGATTTTTGTAGATTAGCCATGGGGATATATGACTTTCAACTAATGATAGACTAGCTAGAAGAATTGAACTGCAGCCCGTCGAAAAAGGGAGGTAGTTTTGAGATACTTAAGCACAAAAAACAAGTCAGATACTTTGATTGGAAATGGTCATGGAAACCCATTTCCATATCCTTTTCAACGATAATCCTGCAAGGCAATTCATTGCATAGTTGGAGTAGACAATGGAGCCTAGAGCACTTGTGAAAAGGGTGCCTTGAAAATTTTTGTTAAATTACAAGAGGTGACATGAAAGTTTGTGAAAGGGTTGGAGACCTTTCAATTATTTAGAGAGTTGTACAACATGACTAAAGTGTGGATGGAATTGACTGTTTCAGGTATGAAGACGTGCATTCTCATGGGTTGAACATCACCTTTGCATTGATCACCCAACTTGTTCAAGACTTGAGAGGGTCTAGTGTATAGAGGCATGGTAGAATGGGTCAAAGTAATCATGTCATAGTAGGTTTGGTGAGTTGCAACACTTGGATAGTTGTATGATCTTCTTAATGAAGGTTGGGTTGCAACAGTGGAAGGAAGCCACAGTGGTGTTGACACTTCAGTTGGAGTAGCAACAATAAACAGTCGTAGCAGTGTTGACACTTGAGTTGTAGTAGCGACAAGAGGTAGTTGTAGTACTTTTTAGTCCCTAACCTTGTTTTTTGACTGACTGGGTGTCCCTAGTCCCCATCCTATTCATTTTTCATGATTTTCTATTAAAACTTTGTTTTTTACCTCTTGGCTTGGAAGATTAATTTTCAATCTTTATTGCACATTTTAAATGGTTTTTGAAGTTTTTAAAGATTAGGATTTGATATGAGGATTTTTTGTCACTTCACTTGTCCTTTCATTATTTGAATTTTACAATTTTTCCAAGTAAGAAAAGGCCCTACAAGAATAACGTTATTCCTGCAGCACTGGGAATAATCATGGTTTTGCATGCGCCACCTTGCCCAAATCGTGTCCTAACGTTTTAAATCATGATTAGAGGATTTGCATACCTCTTTATGATCTATTTTGGGTTGCTAGTTTTATGATAACAACTATATACGAAGGATTGAGTTGTACTCGCCACCTCTACATCAAATCAACATGTCCGATTATCATGAATGAAATCATCATCTTCCTATTTTAGTATGTATGTTATTCTATGCAAGGTTTGTAGGTAAAGAGATGACTTCTTGTTTTTAATAGCTCTCGAGAATTGAAGATTCAACCATCAATCTTCTCAGAATTGTCTACAGGATCATATCAGCAGTATGGCACCCAAAAAGAGTGGCCACATAATCAGACTAGATCCAGAAGACACGTAATTTCTTGAAGCATTCCCTCAAATGGCACAGAAATTCAAGTATCCTGGTTGGTTTGATTTTTTCTTAATGTTCCAGGGGCATGATGAAGAGATCTCGATGGTGTTTGCACATAATTTTGATGGCTTTGAATATGTGGTTGGCAAACTTCTTATGCATGTGACAGAACATTCTATTGCTAAAGCCTCCAGATTTCCAATGTATGGGGAAAGATGGTGGAAGAAGGAGAATGTAGTCATGGAGTTTGTAAATCCATTTCTAATTCCAGAGAAACAAAACCCTAATTGGAACAAGGGAATACCACACAACTCGGTAAGGAAAGAATGACTCACTGCTTTGCTAATCATCCACAGGTACATTAAGGACGTTTTCCTTGGTTTATCTCTATCATATCAGACTGTTGATTCATATAAATGGTGATTATCCTCTTAATTTACCCTATTTTCTGCTAAAAAAAATATCCAAAATGTATAAGAGGGTGCAATCTCATCCTATTACAACAAAAGGTAGTCTCTTTTATCAGGGTTTAATTAGAACATTAGTAGTCTTCTCTTTAAACGAAGTCCAAAGATCCTAGGATTGGTTAATATAGACTTTAAAACTGGATTTACAGTCAACTAAATCCAAAACTGTCAAGGGGAAGAAATCAGCCAAATAGAGACGAACTCTTCAAGCCACTAGATTCTTAATAAAACAAGAGTCACCTGGAGTTAGGGCAACTCAGGCTAGCAAGAGGAAATTGCAAACTAAGCAAACTATTGGAGATTTTCCTGTAATAGAATACCATGAGAAAGCTACCACTAGTCGAGGTAAGAAGTCTAAAACAAATGAAGACACTAATATATATCCTAAATCCAAATATAAAGAGGGAAATTGATGAATATGAGGATTACACTACAAGCCTAGTTCAGACTCCAGTCAAGCAGAAACAACGATCTATAGTTAAGAAGAATGCAAAGGGTAAAAAACTGAGAAAAAATTAAACACTTGTACCTAAATTCCCTAGAAGGAATTCCACCAGAGATGCCAATAAATATAGATCTGAATTTACCTACCCCTGTAGAGTAATATCCAGAATTTAAAGTGAAAGCAAGGAAGGAAAAAGACAGAGTAAAGGAGTTTCTAACACAACAGGGATAAATGTTTTGGGAACTGTAGCTATGTTTTCTTATGGAAGCACTACATCTACATGCATTTCTTCAGTCAGTGGTACTGGGAACATCTTATTTTATGGCAGTGTTGCAAATGTTGCAGTTTTACAGGCTTATTTACTTAGTTATATCATCCAACAATCTACCTTTCTTTTCTCTATATCACCTACTCTCTTTGGAATATCATACAGTGGACCTATGGTACCACAAAAGGTGTCTCACAGTTGACATCACCCATTCTATGAACCTCATATGGTGTCTCAACAGTTGGCTTATATAACCTCAAAAAATAAGCAGAGCAGAAATCAGGCATACTCTGTTTTTTTTTCCTGTTTTAGTCTTTATCCTCAAGAGAGGTTTCAGAATAGCTGGAGATGAATTCGTTGAAACCAAAAGAGTTTTTTGTTGTTAACAGACCCCTTCAAAAAAACCTCTCTCGTTTTTTACACAACTATCACTGTTTGGGAGATACGAAGAGATTGTTAGACCTTATTTTTCAGGAATTTCACAATAAATAATTTCCTATTTTAGTCACTAATTTTGGGCGAGGTTGCAGAACAACCGGAGATGAATTTTTGGAAACAAAAAAGAGGTTTTTGTTGGGAACATGCCCCTTTACAAAAACTCTCTCAGTTTTTACATAGCTATCACCGTTTGGGAGATACGAAGAGATTGTTGGACCCTATTTTTCAGGAATTTGCCGGATTTATTTTCCTAAAAAATCTCACAAACTACAACTGACAAGCCACTTCATCAATTCTACTTGGAGATCAGATTTTATCTTCTCCTTGATTATTTGAACAAAAAACTAAATATAGATGAGGAGGTTTTCAGATCATTTTCTTTTGGATCTTGATAAATATGTATTATTTCTATATAAGTAGGGTAGAAGGAGAAGTAAGGGGGTGGATAAGTTGGGAATTCATGGACCTATTTTGAAAATCCGTTGCAAGACAATTTATATTCCACATTGATACTAAATGGAAAAGGCATGTTGATGGTCAGATTTTCTTTTATTTCATATTCTATTTCTTTTCTTACTTGAAGTCATATTTTCTGTTGCAATGCATTGATTTCTTGATCTTAAGTAACACAGTGAAAACTTTACTATTCTTGTTTATTATCAAGATTTGTCTTCAAGTACATGTTCTTGTTTCTCAATGATATTTTGAAATAAGAAATATATATGGGGTTGACAAATTGAATACTCTCATATATTTCTTTCTTTATTTACCTTATTGTCTGATCTATTAATGTGACTACCATTTACTAAATCAATGAGTTATTTTCTGGCTTTATTTTGAGTTATGTGTTTATTTTGAACTCTTGAACCAACTTTCAACCATTTTCTAAAAACTTATTCAGAAAACCCTTAAAAATACCATTGCAATAACCTAATGATGCCCTAGATTTCCCTCTCACAGTCAAGTACAACTTTAGGGAATAACAATAGTGATGGACTTAGATTACAACTGCAGTAGAAGGCAATTGTAGCAATAAAGACATCTAAGAGGTATTGTTGGTAGAGTTTGGGAAAAGACACTTTGTTCAAAGGAGCGATTGAAAAGTGAGCAATTGCACAACAATTATGATAGCGACAATGTGGATTGATTGAAAAAGTCAATTGCAAATGGATGCATGAGTCCAGGAAGCAGACTTAGAGAATAGTAGGTTCTTGAGGATGTTGTCAGGTACGATAATGACTTTAAGTGGGGGAGGATGGAAGGCCCTAACCTTGAATGGCTTCAGGTGCCTTTGCCATGAGATCACCTCAATGGTTATTACCAACATATACAGACACAATGAGAGATTGATGTCGAGAAGTGTTGGTTTCGAGCACCCTTGCACATTGGCAAGGTCCACCATAGATTGGTCAAGTGCCCTTGCACAAAGACTGGGTGCACTGTAAAAATTGACATTCATATAAATTGCCTTCTCTTGTGCACAACTTGGTGAGAGAAGGAAAATAAGGTTATCGTAGATAGACTTGTCCGTAGGCATGCACTATGCATGATAGAGTTATGCACAAGAGAAGACAGTTTAGATGAATGTCTATTTTTGGACACACTAAGAGAAGCTTGGCGAAGAGAACTTGGTGAGAGAAGGAAAATAAGGTTATCGTAGATAACCTTGTTCATAGGCATGCACTATGCAAGACAAACAAAGTGGCAAAGAACTTGTCTAGATTATAGATGACTTGGTTGGGCGCATGTCGGCTGGGTGCATGTTAGTTGGATGCACTTCGACTAGGTACACTTATTGGGCATACTTTTTGGGTGCTCCCCGTCGAGCGCACTTTCTAGGTGTACTTAGGTGCATGTCATTTGGGTGCACTGAGATGCACTTTCTAGGCACACTTGGATGCATGATAGTTGGAATTGAATGCATTGCTAGGAACACCATTAGACATTAGACACACCATTGAATCTTGTGGGTGTGTGGCACATGGTGCACAACACCATGGAACATAGACATCAACAAACAAGTCATGAGGGGCATAATTGAGTTAGATGATTGGGCACTTGGGTCCACTTGGAATTGAAGGAGCTTGCACGACACCTAAGAAGAAAGCAAAGTGAAAGACAAATCTACTATGAAAGGAGGATGCCTCAAAAGTGCTAAAGAATTCAAAGAAGAAGGAGGTAAGAAAGAGTGCAAAGTGTTATGTGGTTGTGCTAAGTTTAGGGTTGGCATAGCAGGATGAACTTGGCACTGACTAAGTGAATGGAAGAAGAAGACGTGACCTATAGGAGGTAGGCCTACAATTACTTTAGGGGTTGGATTTACGGTTCTTTTAGGCAATTGTACCTTGTGTAATTGTAGTCTATAAAAGAGATGTAGGGAGTTGGCCTAGCTCCTTTGTTGTACATTGTAACATTCTTCACATAAATAAATTTAAGGCGTCCATCTTGGGTGTTACCTATACATATGCATTGTGGTTGCTTTACTTGGATGATTGTTTCGTTCCTTGTTTTGCTTTGTGTTGGCTAAGTATTAAAATATTAGCTAAGTATAAGTATTATTGGGGTAGTTAAAGGCCATGGTTGGACTTGTTCCTACTATTAAATGAACTTGGTTAAGTATGACTTAGTTACATTTAGTAGACGGCAACTTAAGGCAAAGTTATGTGCAAACCTTAAATGAAGAGATGTAGTCTAGTTGTAGTAGGCACAAGCTAGCCAAGCCCCTACGACCAAGGCAAGGTATTACCACATGGCCTCAGGTGCCAGAACAAAGTTAACCAACCCCAAGTTTGAAAAAATAAATTCGAGTAAACTATAAGTCCATAACAACGCACCTCTTCCAACATTACATTAAATGAAAATTAACATCTATATATATATAAATAAAAACACTACACCAACACATGCTTCATTTTCCACACATATTTCACACATCAACCAATAAATCAACTTTGATAAACAAAACTTTATCCAAAAACATTACTCTCATCTAATCATGCTCTAAAAATTTCACATAATCACATACATGTCACCTCAATACTCATGCTCTTACAAATTCTAATATCATATAAAAAAATTAAAACAACATCACCTAAAGATGAATCTAATATCATATTAAATAATATAAAAAATTAAAACAAACCCATAAAGATAAAAGAAATACAAAGAGAATAAACTTTGCACCGCTACTTATTATATGCACAATGCATGCATACACAACCGTGGGAATGTTAAAACGTTCAACTTCCCACATGATATCAAAGACCATATAATTTACAAATAAATCAAAATAAAAATTTTGCCAAAAAAGTGCGTTTTGACACTGCTCCAAAATATATTTTTTATAACGTTGCACCCTTAGGCCTTAAATCCTAGTGTTTCCTTGGGAATATATAGATTCAATTTTACTTTAAAGCTTTTTCCACTAATAAAATTGTGGGCGAAACATTTACTCCACAAATTGGCCTTTCACTTGATTTAATTACTTAAATAATCTCTTTCCATAAAGAAACAAAACATTTCTTAGATTTTGAACTTTGGTGGAGAATTAAAATGGGAGCGTTATGGAGTATGATATGATAACATGGACACAAATTGCCCCCTTTTCAGGTATTATTTTGAAATTTGGTAAA